>JBAGKK010263725.1:0-20857 GCA_037177015.1 Euceroptres primus | reverse complement strand
CCATGCTCATTGTCTTTTTTGACGTCCGAGGCATTGTGCACCACGAGTTTCTACCCCAAGGCCAAACTGTAAACTCGTAATTCTACCTGAAAGTTCTCAAAGACTGAAACAGAGGGTCAACCGTTCGAGAAGCAACATCAAAAACGTCTGGAATCTTCACCATGACAACGCGCCCAGTCATTCTGCGTTCCTCATCGGCAACTACCTGGTCCGCAGTGGTGTTTCTGTGGTCTCCCAACCCCCGTACAGCCCTGACCTGGCTCCATCCGACTTTTTCCTATTCCCTCGCATCAAAAATGTTTTTAAGGGAAAGCATTTGGACAACGTGGACAACATTCAAGCGGTTACGACGGCGTGCCTGAAGGACCTCACTTCGGACGTGTTCCTGGAAGCCTTCCAGGCATGGAAACATCGCCTGCAAAAGTGTATCGATGCCAATGGTGCTTATTTTGAAGAATTTTAAGTGTTTGTACGAATCGGATCAATAAAGGTGTTTAAAAAAAATAAATCTCATTACTTTTCGGACAAACCCTGTAAATAAAGAAAATAGAAAGAATATTGGATTTTTGCTTTCATTCCTTAAACATCCGTCAGTTCATCCATTTCCTGTTCCACCAAAATTCCAGTTCAAGTTCCTTCCAGTTCAAGTAACCGAAACAGAACATCCTCATTCTCAAGGAACTCGACCAGAAGTTCTAGAGGTTCAGAAAATTTCCTCATTTCTTTAGGGTGGTTGGAGATTTGTTTCATTCCTACTGGGGAAGTTTGGAGATAAATTCGCGTTCCTCTCAAAAGTTTTGGAGAATTTCCTTACAATCCTTCCTGTCATTACTTTAAGGAGGTTTGAGATAAATTCATGTTCCTCTCAAGAGGTTTGGAGGATTTCCTTACACTCCTTTAAGGAGGTTTTGAGATAAATTCTCATTCCTCCCAAAAGGCTTGGAGGAATCCTTTCACTCCTTTAAAGAGTTTCGAGATTTTTTTCTTTCATTTATCCTAAGTAGGTTTGGAGATAAAATGTTCATTTCCAGGGAGTTTAAGGATTAACTCTCGTTACTCTCCAAAATATTTGGAAGTTTCCCTTTGTTCCTCCTAGGAGGTTTGAGATCAATTCTCGTTCCTCTCTAGGAGGTTTGGAGGTTACTTTTCATACCTCAGAGAGAGTTTTTAGATTTTTTTCCTCGCCTACCTTAGAAGGTTTTTTTTTAAAGATTACTCGTCGCTTTCCTTCTGAGGAGTTTTGGAGAATTCTCTCGTTACTCCCCAAGAAGTATGTGCATTGTATCGGGTAACATGCTCTTCTTGTGGGGAGGAGTCTCGCGCCCACGTAGCTCGTAGGCGCGCGCATAATTGGCCTGCTACCGCGAGCATTTCAAAGTTCTCTGGAGCGCTCGACATTTTTTTAAATTTTGAGTGAGTTTATGAAGTGCACTCAAATTTTTTTCTTTAATTTCAAAGAGGACAAAATAAGGAGTATTTTCGTCTTTGTACTAATCGATTTCGACTGGTCAGACGAAAGTTATGTTAAACTGTTTAAATAACTTTGTTAATTTAAAAATATATTAACAACACTCATAACTCATCAAATTTGTCTCAGTTTCCTAATTTAAAAAGATCATGTCTACGATATCTAGTTCTCGAGATATCGCTGAAATAAAAACGGAGCAACTTTTAAACTAATTAATATTTTGACCTCAAATTTGGTGCATGCATTGGTCTTGAGATATAATTGAAATCTACCAAGTTTCGTCCAAATCGGTTATCCTACTCCGAAATAGTGAAAATCTCCCTGGATTGGCACTCTAATCAAAACAGAAAGTTCACTTCACCATTTCCGTTAGCTTAAACTATTTACGAGAAACACGGTTGTCGTTGCCATAAACATAAGTCTTATTATACGTCTAAAATGATACTACAGAAAAGGGATGAAAAGCTATTTCGATAGCAAATGAACCGAAGCATCTTGTTACAACATGGTACTTTTCGACGAGAATTTATCGCTAACTTGTATGCTCCAATTGACACGTTTTAGACAACCGAATAACCTTAAGTAACCCAATTCAACGGAATTCACCTCGATTCATTGACACAGATCATTTTTCTTTTCTTTTAAACATCCAAACAATTCTGCATTGCGCTCCAAACAACATAAATATTCATCAAATTCTACTCAAATTCTAATACATTTCCTGCTCATCTTGTTTGATGGTAGCAATTTACCAGCTTAATTCCTAAGGACCATATTCACTCACTCTCAACAACTCTGTTTACTTCATTCCCACAAAGCAATTCATCAACCCGCATTGATTTTTATCCACGTCCAAACATTCCATGCTCTTCCATTTTCCTCTGACACCTCACCTATCTTCTTGTTAATTCTGTCCAATCCAATATAGTTACTGATTTTTATTTTTTGTTTAGGGAAAAGTGGTCCACAGATTTTGGGGAGCCATTTGTAGCATTTTGTAAATAAATTTACAGACCATTACCATTCTTTTAAACTACCGCTACATGAAATAAAATAAGCCTGGAAATTATATACTGCATAAGATTATAATAGGAAAGATAGGGATATGGAAATACACTTGGTTTCATAGACAGCTTTTTCTTTGAAAAGTCAAAAAGTTTCTTGATTTTTTAATGTTTAAAATCAATTTCTTCATAAAAAGAAACTAATTTACGAAACAAATGATTTTAAATATTCTTTACAGTACATCTACATTAAAGAAAATTTAAAAATTGTTTAAAGAAAAGAAATGCAGTGAGTAAGTAAACTAATACACTTTTTGCATTTTATTTCCATTAAACTTTTTAAATATCTTATTTGATGCCCTATACTTAAGCACCAAGAAAGAAACACTTTGTCAGTTGAGTCTTCATTATGCCAGTTTATCCCAAAAAGAATTGACTTTAGTCACGCAACAGTGTAACGTGAGAGGCGATATTGATTTTTATATTACACGTAAACTATTTGGCTCAAACCACATAAAATCTTGTGGTTACTCATGAGATCACTAAACATCTAGAAAAGTAAAATAATTGCCAAATTATTTACTGTTTCCTACGATAAACCATAAAATTCAGTCATGAAGCTTTTATGCAAACATTACTTTTAATTTAATGTGCACAATTTTCTAATAAAAAATAGAAATACATTTTAATAAGAGTCGAAAGTCGAGTATTAAAAATTAATCGAGTTTTCAACATTTTTCAAAATAATTACTTCTTTTGAATTGTACCGCAACATTTTTTTTAAAAATACTCTTGCTTTCAATTTTGACAAATGAATATAAAATAGTATTTAATTCCTTAATTTAGAACTTAATATTGAATAATTTAATAGTTTATTAAATAGTATTTAATAGTAATAGATTTCGTAACCATTTTCATTAATTAGAAGTCAATAAAATCGTTAATTCACGGTACAACAATTAGTAAAAAATGCTCGGAAAATGGTTATTAAATCATTTGGTAAATGAACTGACAGTGTTTCATTAGTCCAAATTAATTATTTCAGATATAGAGAGTTCCCTCCCCCCTCCCGTGCTCCACATCAGCATGAAAATAATTGTTTCAAGAACACTCAGAAAAATATCCGGTTATTCTAACCAGATTTTCTGGTTATTTTTGAAAATTACTAAAAATTCTGGTAATTTCAAACAGAATTCTGGTTAAAACAACCGGGAAAGAATGTTAAGTAAAGCCTAACTGGAATTCTGGTTAGAATAATCAAACATTTTTCTTTGTGAATACAATGGAATAGGGTGATGCAATAAAATATTGAAAAAGTTATGTTTCTCAATAATTCAATATATTACACAGTAAATCATAGGACATTATTTTAATCTGCTGCGATATTATTTTGATCTAAAGTGGATTGTTTATTGTCACAGTCTATTGTTTTTCTATTTCTCATTTTGCTACAGATTAAAATAATACCCACACTGAAAAATCGCTGGGCAAAAAGCACTCCGAACAGTAGTATCACTGCGCCACCCATGCTTCTAGTCTGGCAGTCGGCCCAAAAAGGAAGCGCAGTGCACCCGAAGCGAAGGCGCGCGGCAGCACATGAGTTTGTTGCTGCAGCAGTACGTGCAAAGAGCGCTGCTTACCCAAACTTCTTTCAGTGCAAAGATTTTCTGTGATTTTGTTTACACATTATACCTAATTTTTTAAAAATACTCCATGCATATTAGGTATAAATTTTCCCTTTCCATATACTATTTAATCTTTCTGTTTAATAAATTATAAAGATTCTGACTTTATTTCATTAAACAAAAGTGATTAAAAATTGTGTGAAAAGTAGATGTCTCGATACTTTAAAGATAGAACAATTTTTTGCACAATAAACAACTGCATAATTTATGAATAGAAAATTATCAAAACAGGAAAATGGTGATCATCAATTTAAAGTTGAATTCAAACTTAAATTGAGTAGCAATGAAAATGAGTCTTAGAAAAAAATTAAATCACAATGAAAAGTTACATTGTTTTAAATTATTTAAAATGAAATGCAACAAAATTCACACAAAAGTTGTTACAATTGACCGTGGATCTATATTCCTCGATTATTATTGTACTAAAAATCATTATAAGGAATGATTAATTTTAAGGATATGTACATTGTACAAGTTAAATATTATTAAAAGATTTATTACGCTTATGATTCTGAGACTATTTTTCTTCTAAAGTACTTTTATAGGTTTCCCTGTCGAAATTTGTTACATAAAATTAGGTCATTGTAAAAATTGAATAATTTTGAGATCATATAGGTTCTTTTTCCAAAACTCATTACAATTGACTCTGAATCTATTTTCTTCCATTATTATACGTATAAATCATTGTAAGGAATCATTAATTTTGAGGATGTGTACAACGTAAATATTATTAAAAGATTTATTACGTACTTAAATGATTCTGAAACTATTTTTCTTTTAAAGTACTTTTATAGATTTGACTTTCAAAATTTTTTACAATACATTAGATCATTGTAAAGATTGAATAATTTTGAGATTGAGTATATACAACTGAAGTAGGGAAAAGGGTCAATATTTTAATCTTGTACTGGGTCAACGTGAAATGCTTAAATTCTAGTACAGCAGCTTCATCAACCGTATGGATAAAATATTCAGAACAGACAGAACAGGAATTAACTAGAGTTGAACTGGTGTTAAGTTTCAGCGACACGGAAATCCCGTAGGCGTAGAGGGTGACCTCTGGGGATCCATTCGACAAAGCGACCACGGTATCTCGTTGACATATTCCTGGGGGAAGAGGAGAGAAGAAAGGGTGATTACGTTCTGCAGGATCCGGGATGTTGGATTTGGAATCGAGCAGAAATCGCATAACGCACATTCACTAAACGACAGCTAGCATAGATTCTCGTACGTGGCCTTCGACATTTCCGATAACCATCAACCACAGTAGTTGGCAAGAGCTTGTCATCGCCAAGCGCTGCTCTTCAAAGCTCATCAGGAGAACCCTCGTTTAGCTTTTAGTTCGGTACCAAAAGTCCTGAAGCGATAGTAAAGTTAACTCTCAAATTTCACAGTTAAGTTTCCTTTTATCAAGGTTAAACTTCTTACAAATGCTTCATTAGCTCCAAAGTAACTTTAAAAGAATTGGTTTCGAAATTCAGTTAGAAAACACATTTAAAGAGTTATTACTAAGTACTTTCAAAAATATAAATCAGAGGTAAACAAGTAATTAAAGATTATTTTCCATCATGGAAATTATCCTTTCAAAGAAAGGGTCCTTTATTAAGATATCTTATCCTACAGAAAGGACGTACACGATTAAAATAATTTTATGGATAATTGGACGTTTATAAAGTAAGACAAGTTTCTTAGTGTAATAGGCTGAAAAAATGCCAATTAAAAAAAGTATATAGTAGTGATTGTTTTGAACGAGGTGTACTCAAATTGGCAAATGAAATTTCCGTTATGGAAGAAATAATAACGAGGCGAGTGCACATGACGGTTTTCCGATACGTGGATTATACCGGAAGTCTCCTATTTTTCTTTTTGCTGTTCGACTAATAGAACGCAATTTTTTTCAAACATTATTCTCGACCTTGCTAATAATTGGATATATGCGGTAATCTGAATCCTGCTTGTGCAGAATCAAAGCAATCGTATTGTACATCGTACCTTAGAACAAAAAAACTTACAGTGCAATCCGCCTAAAAATGTATTTTCGCTTTATGATACTTATTGCCTTAGGATGTACTTTTATTGATGGAGACGAAATTCGTGAGTATTGCCATTTAGTTAAATATAAATTTATGTTTCAAATAGAAAATTATTGTATCCGATAAGGAATATGAAATATTATTTACAAAATCAATTTAAAAACTTATATAATGCTTTTTGTTACCTTTTCGAGTAATTAGACTAAAATAATTTTGAACAATAGGAGGTCAATAATATTAACACTTATTTTGAATAAAAAATATGAAAAATGACAGAAGATAACAGAAGATTACAATTCGATAAATATGTTAGTATAAAATAAATTTCTGATTATGTTTATTAGTTATTGAGATTCAATTCTTTAAAAAAATGAACGACTACTTTATTCTAGAAAGAAGAAAATCTGATGGGGTTGTTCCTGGTTTAGAACCTTTATTAACGATTTACAAATTAATATCCGGATCCGGTGAGACGGTATCTGTCGAATTACCGAACACTGTTGTAAAATCGAACAGAGAAATTATTCTTCTAAAACCCCCAAGCTTCGATTAAATGTATGTTGTTTAAGGACCTTGTTTACATTTAAAGGCATCAGCGTGTTTTTAAGCCATATCCTTTGAAGCGCCTCTTATTATTATCTTTATTGTGAATTATAATAAAGCTACAAATAATAGTGTAAAATTTCAAATTATTCATTGATTAATTAATTAATTGTAATATAGTTTCTAACGGTACTAGTACACAATAAACACACTGAAAAAATGGTTAGTTGGGTCAACTACTTTGGTTTGTAACATATGCCTCTATTACTTTATTAGTTGGGACAACTATTTTATTAGAGGATGTAACTATTCAGTTTGTTAAAACTGCAATTTTAATAGTTACATGAACCAGTAAAAGTTTGTAAATACTAAAGTAATGTGTCCAACTACTAAAGTAGTTGGTCCAACAACTAATTTTTTTCAGTGCAAGTAGCTCTTCCATTACTGTTGTTTCACACATTTACTGGAAAGTAACGCCTCGATTTTGTCCAAATTGCCACGTAAAATAAAAATTAAATTGTCTTTTGTTTGCACTTGAATTTTATAAATTATGAATTATGATTAAAAATTATGATTCACAAATTTGTTAAGGGGAGAGAGCATTTATAAGTTGGCTTGAACTTGATGTAACTTACCCCATAAATAATTTTTTTTTGCTTCTTCGACACTAATTTTCCACAGTCGTTATCTACATATTTCCATATACTTGTGAGAGTAAGCACTCCCAAAGTGGGGTAAGTTCAGAGAAAGAGAATGTGAGGTGTCGGTGTAAGACGCTGTGGTTTCAATATTTCAACAATGCTTCACAAAATGCAGCACTAGTGCACTAAATAGTGTATTCAGCTAAAAAGTGGAAGCCCAACAAAGTTTGACAAAAGAAGACTGAGGATGCAGAGGTTGAAGAATCTATTCAATGCTGCTAATTTCTGCACTCACAAAATCATATTTGCAAATTATAGTATTTATGGTATTTGTAATATTTCGGCAGCACAAAATACGTTACGTTTCTTAAATACGCGTTTTTTTTATTGAGAATGAGAACGAACGTCAATTCATTGGTCAGTGAACATACACTGCTGAAGAAAATATTTATTTGTCAAACAAATTTATCAAATTTTGCAGTAGCCAAAACACTCTATAAATTGAAGCATAAAATTCGCGAAACATGTTTAAACCATTTGCTTTAGATAAAAAAATGTAATGTGTGTCTAGGCAAGTATAAATCCTCAATTGACAGGAATTTAAAATATCGTAAATAATAAATTCAATAGATATTAATAAATTAAAAAAATATTAGATAAATGATAATGAAATATTTTTAATAAATAAATAACAAAAAGTCTAAATTTAAAATCTAGTAATTTCTTATTCACTGTTCAGTGAGTTTAATGGCCATATACCTATGACCTTTAAACTTCTTAAAGTTGACATGACGAATTTGAATGTTATTAATATCAATTATACACTTTGCAGAGGCTGGTATATTATTAAGCAGCTTTATATTACGAGTGGCCTAGATGTCAGAAGATAATGGAAAATAGGGACATGCTCACTCCAGCATCGGCCTAATTATGCCTAAGCACGTCTTAATTAATTCATTTGGCCTAACAAGTCAATACCAGTTCTTGAAAAGTAAAAAAAGCGTTCAGTCAGAAAAAATGGTTTTACATGCAAACAAAACATTTTTAAATCAAAAATATAATTGCATTGTTATGGGGTAAAAAAAACATTTTTTTTATTCAAACAAATATTATTGAAATAAAAAAATGTTGTTTGAATCAAACAAACTTTTTTCTGATAAAAAATGCTTTTTTTAATCGAGTAAATAAAATATCTACTGGGCTTCATTTCTAATTAAATAGAATGGATCTAACCTCTTACAATCCAGTAGCAATTGAACGTCCATCTTATCTTAAATTCCAGAAGAATAACTTACCTGAAACATAAAATCAGTAAATTCTGTTAATTATCTGTACATAATTTTATATACTAAAAACTAAGTGCCTTCCGACAAACAGCATATATGGGTGACTGTACCAATAAATGTTTTCCACAAACTAGAGATCAGACAAGGATTTGGTACTAAAAATATATTTTATAAAAATTCAAAAAGTTAGAGTATATTCAACGCATTTTGAAAGATCTTTTTAAAAGATTCAAAAGTCTTAATTACTGTTCTTGTAGTCCCTAAAAAGCTCTACAAATTATCTTACAATTAATTTCACTAAAATCTGAATTAACTTTTGCAACAATAGATCATAATAAAATCGAGAAATACATGAAGCTTGTGCCAGAAGTTTTAAAGGTTGTGCCACTGAACGCACATAGTGGCATATGTTTCGTATACGACGGACATGAATAAATGTACAAGTTTTGTAGGTTGGAATATTTATTGAGAAATATACGAAATACAACTCGTTCGTAAAGCGGGTTTGAAGAGCGTTCAGCTGCGGTTCGCTAGTCAACGGTTCGATAGTCATTTTCAAACGGATGCTTCATTACTATAGGTATTCTCGCAATATTCAAGTACGACGTGCTCATGCATTCACGCTATTTTTCCTTGCAATAGAGAATCGACAGAAAAGCTTCTAATTCGGGAAGAAGAAACTTTTCTCCATTTCTCTATAAATAAAATTCCTATGCAAATTTAATTGCATTCTAGATTCATCCTAGAATTTTAAGTTCTAGAGATTTCACATAAAAATACACGAGTTTAGGGTGAACCAAAAAAAAAAAAAAGTCAAATGATTTACAAAAATTGCACTATCAAAAGAACCAGGTTTTGTCTAAAATAAAACGAAAACTGGTTTAAGATGAACCGAAATGCGACTCTCGCACAATAATTAATTTTTTTACAGATTACTTTTATCGGTTTTTTATTTAATTGGAACTGACATTTTTTCACTTTTATGAACAAATTATGATCTATTTACTGATTTTTCACTTTTTTAAGTTTATTTTCTTCCGCGGAATAATGGTTTGATTAATTTACAAGTAGAGGTGAAGAATAGGATAAAGAAAAAAAAATGTCAACCTTCTACAATATTGACCTGAATAATAATAATATACCTATTGTATAAGTCGCACCGTCCAGTTGGAAAGTCGCGCTCTTGCATTTCTTGAAAAGCTTCTGATGAAAAAAAGGCGGTGGCAATGGAGGTGGCGGTGGTGCTTCCTTTACACCTTGTTTCTCTATTACACCTTTCGTTTTTCCGTCGTTCATTATGTACCACACAATAATTTTAATTTATGCACTAAATAATAATATATTATTAATAATAGTATATTACTTTCTTTAATTTGTACTATACGATGGTATATATCTGGTATTTGGGGAATACATGGAATATATGTCAGTTAAGATAATCCGAAAAAGCTACTCGAATGTCGCGAAACACGATTCCGCAGAAGCCGCAATCGTCAATAAATTGACTTGCAGCGAATAATTGGCAGGCATTCTCCGATAAATTCCTGATACAGCGATATTGCCCCTTGGGCATATTATTCGAAATTTACAATACAGTGAATTGGATCCCATGTATTGATAAACGGTCGCGATACCGGAAGAAAAGTTTGATCTTTTATAACTTCTGGTTATCTGGATATCTAATATTGTTGACGACAAAATGGTTGTCAGTAGTAAGAAAATATATTCTAAAAGATTGAATCAAAAAGGAAGAGAGTATTTCTTGTCTGATGCAGTTTGAAATATTATGGCTTAAGAAATGTTAACATTTGAATAATATAGTTTTAAGATTTGACCAACAACTCCTATAGAAAAATAAACTTAAAGTACCTCAATAAATCCAAATAATCTATTAAAATACTGTTTTAAAACAGTATTAAATCATATTATGTTTGCACGACTTTCCGAAAATTTAATAACAATTTTATGATTATGAGAGTACAACATAAAAATATGTTTAGAAAATTTTCAAAATTTATACATGCTGTTATGTATTATTTTAGGAGTGAAAAAATATAAGTGTATGAAAAAATATATTGAAATCATTATAACATTGATTTATTCGAAAAAATCTGTATTTGAAGTAAAAGCTAATTTTAGTTTAAAAGCTTAAGTTTAAAAGCTAATCTAAATAAAATTGGAGATGAGAGGAACGTCTATGAGTGATGGATCGTTAAAAGTAATCGTTCTGTCCAACATGCCACTTCGAGATGGGAATTCGATGCAATTATTGCTCACCTCGAACCGCGCAAAATTGCCTGGAAATTCACTTTTCCCGCGAGAATAGCGAATACACAGCACTGGATAATCCTGCATTTCGCATGATGGATGCGATCGTTCTGATTTTCTAAAAGCTGAGAACTAGACAAAATTAACATTGAATACCCTTGACTTGATGTCTTTAATCAATAATATCCACTACTCAGAATTTTTTCAAATTTTCGGATATAAACTTTTTTTTTTCCTAGTACAAATATGTTCATATGTTTCAGTATTTACATTCAAATACAAACATTAATATTTTTTAAATTTGGAAATGCAGTAAAAAACTTTATATTTCTTTTTTTACATGCATTTGGAATAGTAAATAAAATTTCACTAAAAAGAGTGGAATAAATAAATCACGAAATAAGCTGAGAAAATTATAATCACGGTTCAATTTTCAACTTTATTTATTTAAGGCCTTAAAATTAGGAAATTTGGTTATGAAATTGTTGGCGAAATATCCGAGATTTTTTTATATTATTGCAGTTTGATATTATTTGCAGTTTATATATATATATATACTCATAAACAAATAATTATGAGTAGAACCAAAAACTCTCACTCATATCCCGGATTATCTTCCTTCGTTTAGCATATTTCCTCTCTCAATTTTTCCACCAAAAATATTTCCGCATTAACCTTACTAATCGCTATATGGTTGTAAGATATAACTGATTGCCTAATTGGAAATTAATTTGATCGCTAATTATAAAGGAAGAATTGTTGAACAGTAAAATTCGTAATGCTTTTTTAAAAGCTAAGTGTAAAATATGAATTAGTTGAATATAAATCCTTTATAAATTATTCGACATTAATTATTCATTTCTCAGCTAACTTTGTGATGGGTTTTCGAGTTACGGTTTGAACAATCAAAGCACTGTTCGGCGACCGTGATTGAGGCTTACAAATATTGAATTTGCATATTTATTGAAATACACTGAACGTTTCGCGAGCGTTGGAATAGCGTATTTAATAAATATGAAAGCAATGAACGCACCACCACAATTAATTTGACTTTGATCTATAACGCTCCTGACGCTTTCAGATATTTAAAAAATTAAATATTTGATTTAATTAAATGAATTTTTTACTGTTAATTGATATTAGAAGGAATTTGACTGCAATTTTAACCTCGTGGGACTCCTGAAAAGTAATAAATAAGAAAAATTGATTTAACACTTTTAAAAATCATAGTTTACAAAAGATGAAATATTTTTCCTTCAGGAGAAAGTTTTAAAATTATTACTTAATTTTAAAAGTTGCTATTTATGGATTTTTAATTTCTTGACAAATTAAACCTACATTTTTCTCTGCAAACTTATGAGTAATATCTTCTATAAGGAAAATCCAGTAAAGACCTCAAATTTAAAAGTTGACCATGGCTCTTATAGCAAATAACATTACTATTATTAGATGTTATTCTTTGGATACTGATTATTTAATAATTTGTAAACAGTGGCATATATTTGTAGCGATTTTAAATCAAAATATCTGAAATGATTCTATTGAAGGTTTTTGCACTTTTTAGAATGTTTGTTTCGATAAATAACTATTTTCACCACATAGAAGTTGTTTGATATTTATATTTCGCATTTTTTCTTTCCGATTGAGGGACTTTTATTGACTCGAAAGTCGATATTTACTGCGACAGAACTAAATGCACGACCGATACGCGACTCCACGTGCCTCGCTGTACTCTTACTTGAAAGCTCGCAAGCTCGACTCGAAGCTGGCGCAAGCGTGGTTCATATAACTGAGAAACCTACTCATGAGGAAAATTTAACTTCGCGTTTCAAGTGGCTCCCTGCCGGTCTTCCGATCTTTCTAATCGACGCATTAGTCCCTCCACTTCCGGATGGCACTATTTATTTCATCACCTTTATTATAAAATTAAAAATTATTCACATAAAAAAGGCTTTTATTTCTTCTTCGTTAATTTTTCCTTCATCCTGTAGAATTTTCACACAGAGAATAAATGAATAAAGCAATAGAAAAAACTTCAATTACTTTAATTGAAGTTTTATTTAATTACCGTAACTAAATCTATTTTCAACCAAAAGTAAATGAATTTTGAATCATAGTAAATGGAATTTCAATCACCAGTATTAATGAAACTTTAATCACAGTAAATGAAAAGTGGTTGAGGTTTCAAAAATTTTCTAACAGTGTATATATCTGTTTTAGTTATGAAAAAGTATGTAACAAATATTATCAAATCTTTGTTAATGATAATTTCACAGAAAACCTGAAGGTATCAAAATATTGCAAACATTGCAAAACTTGCAATATTTTGATGCCATTTCGGATCAAGTTGATTCAGTTTTTCATCAGATTGATACCCACCGATTTAGTGTGATAGAATCTCCACCTGTACATAAAAAACATGTTTTTTCATTCGGGTCAAAATTATTAAGACAATAGTCATAATAACAATATTTACTTCTTGAAGAAGGTGACAAAATTTAGGATCATGAATTCAAGAATACGAAGACTATATTTTCTGCAGCAATAACACATTAATAGAAAATTCTTGTAATTTCAACAGCTTTCCATTTACTGTGGTTGAAAATTTATTTACTATTGGTCAAAAATTCATTTAATTTAGTTGGAAATAAATTTACTGTTGATTAAAAATTGATTCAGTTTCACGGTTAGGAAAATCTGTATTATTTAGCTTCATATATCGTAGGTGTATGAAGCAAATATGCAATGCGGACATTGAAATCTAATACATACACGTCTATTAAAATTATTATAAAAGTATCTTAACCCTAATACAAAATGTATTAGTTTTAATATAAATGTGTAGTAAGTTTAATGTACATTGTATATTAATCGTTAGCTAAGATAAAGTATATTAAAATTAAGATACATGTACATTAATCTTAAAAATTATGTGCATATTAAATTAAGGATGATTTTTAATAGTGTAAGTTACAGTAATTGAATAAAAGTTCAAATAAAGTAATTGAAGTTTTTTCGAACAGAAATTTCACATGGTTGGTAAAGTTGCAGAATTTTTTAGTAAAGGAAAATATGCAGTTTCTATATAGGCTTTAAAAGCATAAGATGGCGTGATCTTCATAAAATCATGACGTTCGCTATTAAAATTCCTCTCGGGTCGACGCAAAAGTCCGATGTAATCAAGCCAACCTGAAGTGTCTCACGCAGCGTTACATTTTAGTACGACCTCCCTTCACATACAAATTTTCAGTGAGGAAATTGCACGCCTTCTATACAATTCTCCTGCCTTCAATCTGCTCTCCAATTCATCTCTAAATACACTTCTGTTGGCTTCCACGACGCGACGCGACGTCTTGGAAAATTCTAAGTTTACCGAAGAAAACGAACGCTCCTGCATCAGGTAATTTGATTTCACTCTACTGTCGTTCTTCAATGTTCAACAATGCAAAACATTTTCCAATACTCATTGAATAAATCCAACCTGAAATTTCAATATTGTTTATGTGTCAAGGAAATAATAAATTTTCAGTTGATTAGTAGTGTAAACCGTTTTTAATCAGACAATCAAGTGAAGATTAAATATAGTTCTATACAAAAAAAGCAGATAAAACTGCAATGCAATATTCAAGCAGAGGAAATAAAAAATTGGAGTTTTTAAAGATGAAAAATAATTCCGCATAATAACTTTGAGGCCGAAGAAAATGTATAAATAAATATAAAATTACTTATTAATCAATAGTATAAATCTTTTTAGTCAGACCAGAAGTCAAGTAGTCATTAGAATATTGAAACAGAAAAATATATCCCAAATTTGATCAGAAAAGCGGTAGTAGATGCACTTTTTGGTCAGACGATTTTTCTAAAATAGGTATTCTAATACAAACATCGTTTACAAAATCGAGAGAATTTGTATAGAACAGGTATTACTCTAGAATAATAGCAAGACATAAAAAAAATTATTAACACCCTGCCTTTGCTTCCTTATCCCCATTCCAGTGCCATAGATCGTATTTCCGATTGTCCCCACCAGGCGTCCGAATTGACGATTTTTGACGATAACGGTCATTTTACCAGGCAGAGTGTTAAACGAAGAAATCAGTGGTATATCCATTTTTTGGTCAGACAATTTCTTTTTAAAAAATTTAGCATCAAAACTCCTAATATACACATTAAATTTTTTCTCAAAACAGCACGAAAGACGTTAAAATTCTGCATAAAATGACCTCAAGGTGAAGTGTTTTTGTCCAGTTTTGAGGAAGATATTGTGAAAAAAATTAAATTTCAAACTTTTCTTAAATTACGAGTAACTTCCGAAATAATTCTGCCAAAGTCTAAACTTAGGACAAAAAAGTCGTAGAAATTCAAACTTGCAAAATTATTTATAAAAAAAAATACTAATACTATTTAAATTTTTAAAAAATTTAATTAATTCTTAAGGGTTATCACTTTTATATATTTTTAGAATCCTTGTTTTCAGTATAAGAATTTTTTCGATTTTTACGACTTTTTTGTCCTAAGCTTAGACTTTGGCAGAATCTAGGGAAAAATTAGTGTAATATTTTGGATATGTTGTTTATACTCTACGTAAATTATTTACCTTTAAAATGAGCGCATAAAATCTAAAAACAACAATAATTTCAAGAAAGTTTGAAATTTTTACATTTTTCACAATATCTTCCTCAAAAGTTGACAAAAGCACTTTACCTGGAGGTTACTTTATGAAAAATTTTGACGTCTTTCGTTTTATTTTGAGGAAAAAATTTAAATAATATTAGATTATAATTAGATTATAATTAATATTAGAAGATTTTGTCCTAAATTTTCTTAAAAAGGAATAGTCTGACCAAAAAGTGGATATGTATATCACTGATCTCGTCGATTAATAATTTTTTTAAGTCTTGCTATTATTCTAGAGTAATTCCTGTTCGATACAAGTACTCTCGATTTTGTAAATGATTTTTCCATTAGATTATCTACTTTAGACGAATTAGCTGATCAAAAAGGCCCTCTATTACTGATTGTCTGATTAAAACTGAGATTCTACTAATTAGATGTTTTAGTTTTTCTGTTTCAATATATTCTAATTATTACTTGACTTATTGTCTGACGAAAATGGTTTATACTACTGATATTCATAGCCAATTATTACACTGAAAGCTCGATTTAAGGCCGGTTTTGGGGTTGCCTCAATGGCCTTGGCCTAAATCGAGCGATCTATAAACGTAAACGAGTCAGGGCCGTATGAACTATTTCTGTTTGATTTTTGTCACGAGTGAAAAATATTTTTTAAATAAAAGTTTAATTTAACGTTTACTTCACTGTTAAGTTTTATTTAGTTATTATTTATGAATTATTACACATAACGCATAACCAAAACACTGAAAACGAACTGATGCGAACCGACGCTGAGACTACTACGTCACTATTGCGCACTTTGTTGCTACGCTACTTACGCGACATCGCTGAGCTCCGCGCTCAGCTTTCCTCGTCCCCTTGGACCCCTCGCCATACAAACTAACACACACTCACCTATAAACTTATTCCTGGAAGGCCTATCCAGAGCGGCCTTCAACAGCGATTTCAGTGTACTTTGGAATCCGCCTCCCTAATGGTTATGAGTTAAACTTTCTTAGAAGAAATTGCCTGACCCAAAAGTGGATATATCACTGATTTCTTCGATGCCTCATTGTTTTCTGCCTCATTATTCTAGAATAAATGCTGTTCTTCACATATACAAATTCTCTCGTTTTTGTAAATGATTCTTCTATTAGATTAGCTACTTTAGAAGAGTTGACCTGTTAGGAGACTTCGAACGGTTTATACTCCTAATTTTTAAGTAATTATATTGTTCGGACCACCAAGAACCATTCCTTATCGAAAAATGAATTTTCTGAATGGAAACAAAGTGTGGTAGGGTGACGGCACCAGTCTCCGGCCATGCATCTAAGTTCGGCCAGCACTTTTTAAAACTCTATACATATTTAGAAAAGTATTTGCATTTCGTAAATTGACGAAAATAGGTTAGAAAGAAAATGACAAACTGCTTCATATGGTTCAATTTTTAAAACATTTGATCAATTCAATTAAGAGAAAGAAATGTTTTGGCCGAACACTGGTGCGTGGCTGGAGACTGTTGCCGTTACCCTATTTACATACCTATATTTTACACATTTTTTTCGGCCTAATATAAATCAGTTTTTGGCAAACAATTACTCTAAAGGTCTAAAGAAATCTTCTAAAGAAAAAAAAGTGACTGCCAAGAAACATTGAGTCCCAGATTAATTAAAAACCAGTAGTATAAAATGCTTTTAGTCAGTCAACAAGTCAAGTGATAATTAAATAAAGTCCTACATATAAAAACAGAAATACCATATTATTCTATGTCTACCCACATTAAAAGCGTCTATATAAAATAGCTTTTCCACATACTTAGTTGTAATTAGTAAATTGATGCAAAGAGCATTCAATTTAACAGCGTTGTAAACTCTTCGAAATTGTCATAGGGATTCTAATGACTTTGAGGGTGCCTACAGAGTATGACGTGATTGGGGGTGAAGTGGGAGGCTGGTTTTATGACGGAGTGCTAGGGAGTGGTTTGAATAACTCGCTCAACATATAAGTAGAGCATTGCAGAGGGAACATGGTCAAGAGGTTGAAGTATGTGCAATGGGTTGCAGAAGGGATTTCTCCATGTGTGGCATCTATAGTTGAACGGATGGATGCATTTTCGCTGAGTGCACATTTTACGTCACATCCCTCCTTGAACAGAGAAAGGGCGAACAAAAGTGAGATAGAAATAACTGCCTGGAAGGGTGGATAGCAAACGAGAACTGAGGGAAGGATAGAGAAGAGTCGTCCCAAGAATCTGATTATTGCAACCTTAGTTGTGCCAAGGCTCCCGGAACCCTACTGACTTGGAATACTTGGAAACTTTATCGCGGGGATGAGAATTGTCCTGAACATGAAGTAGTCCATTATTAAATTTCTCCTCCTAAGAACTCTTTCTTACGAAGACATCCATGTGTCTTTGCCAAAATATTTCTCTTCTTCTTCGCATACTATGTGAAAGAAAATCCGAGGTAAAAAGAAAACCTCACCGAGCTTCGAACAACTTTTGATAAACTGTAGAACTTGGCACACCTTCAGCTATAGACAATTTTTCAAAAATTTTAACTTTTTGATCTCTTGAAATACTTTAAGTTTAAAAAGATTCGCAAATTATGGGGCAACTTCACGAAGAACCTTCAAAATTATTTAGAAGGAACAATTGTTATATTAAAGTATAAGAAGTGTTTTCTTTATAAAATAATCTGAAACCATAATCCAAGTATAGTTTATTTCAGAATTTCACTCAAAAATTTTACCACAAGAAGGGAAAAGCAAGTATTGCAAGGGAGGCATTAGGGTAACCATCGACCAAAAAATTATTATTATATACACACTAAAAAATTTAATTAAAATTTAAATTAAATATAAATTATTATAAATGCAAGAATTAATTATTACTTACAGACTTCGAAACACATTAAATGACAAAATAAAAATTTCAAATAGTTGCTATATCTACCCACTGGATAAGGATAGCGACCGTCAAATTTCGATGTATAAAACATACGCTTTGGATAGAATAATAAAGCTTGGCGCGTGAGAAGAGCGCAAATTCTTAGACTAGGTAGGAAAGTAAACAACGGACGACTAATAAAACTACCAAAGTAAAGAATTTTCTCTCCTCATAGTCCATAGTGATAAAATTATTATGAATAAAATATAATATAAATTTCTTCATTATGATGGCTGACTTGGATTATTGTCCAATCTTGGCTTAGGTTGATTAAATGAATTTGGTTTCTTAGTTAGTTTATTAGTAAATGATATTCTGCCGTCCAAAGTAAAAAGATACGTAAGTGACTTTGTGGTTTAGGATTATTCTCTTAAACCTAGCAATGGAAAAGTCGACCTAAGCGACAATGTCACTTATGTATCTTTTTACTTTGGACGGCAGTATTGGTTTATTAGTAATTACCTTGCAACGAATTTATAATAATTTTATATCGCTGCTTATCCAATTTTTTAAAATTGTGCGATTTTAATGACTGATGGTTTATTTTGTTTTTCGATTTTTTAAAAATAAATTCTTTAACGGTTGAATTTATTATAAAATAATTCCTTATAGAACACTGGTGAGAAAAATATATAGTGAAAAGGAGGGAAAGTTAACATTTGGATTTTGAACTATAGGTCAGTTATCTAAGATATTAGGGTGTAATATCTAGATATTACACCATAATATCTTAGAGAGCTGTCCCATAGTTCAATATCTAGATATTAACTTCCCCTCCTTTTTACTGTCTATTTTTCTCAGTGAAAATCTTTTATAAAGAAATAATTATATTTGTAAAATAACTTAGATCTTTGAAAATTCGAAAAAGTCTAGTTATAGTGAATCAAGTTTATTTATTTTTATTTATTTCATTTTATTTTTTATTGACAAAATGAATTATTATTTAGGTTAAATTAGATTTATTAACTCCATTGTGTACTCATCTTACAGAGAATATACAATTTTGACATTCCCCATAATTATAATTACTTATAATAAAACTAATGAAATATTATTTATTAAAATCGCACATTTTTTAAAAAGATAAGAAATCATATGAAAAAATTTGAAAGAAAAAAATTTGTTAAACAAACAATTTCCGTACATTTAAAAGATTACGGTCTCTTGCCCCTGTGCAGCAGCAATACTCTTAGCGCAGACACACTACTGGTTGCCTACAATTGAGTCGTCCGTTTAAGTGCACTGCGTGCCATCTGTGTGCTAAATAGGGGAAGCTTCAAGCAAACTATTGATCCCCATTTTTTTTTAGTTTTCACTGCAAAATTCGGACTGACGTTGAAAGTTGAAATAAATTTAAATTATTAAAAAGTACTTAATAAGAAATGTAGAGTTTGTTTCCTGGCCGTTTATTAGATCTTAAAAAATTGACCAGGAAATAAATAAAACACTCTACATCTCTTATTAATTACTAACAAACTGGTCAACAACACTATACCGACATTTTTTCAACATTAAAAAATACCTCTACTTTATTTAAGACACATTGATAAAGTTTTTTCATTGAGAAATGTTAAGGTAATTAATTAATTTAAGGCTGCTGGAGCCCATGCAGCAAAATATATCAAATAGTGTGGACGCGCTCAAATTTCCAAGTGCTTTTAGTTTAGGGTTTTTAAAAGAAAAATAAATCAACTTGTGAATTTGTGAAACTCTAAGAAAGCAGAAGTAGTGGAAAGAAAAGTTTTTTCCGACAAAAAAAGAAAAAAATCTAGTCTATAATCCGAGATGAGAAATCTGCAAATCAGCATGGGACCGAGGATGATGAGAGTGAAAAAATAGGTGAGAGAAAGAGGTACCCAGCTAATTTGCAGTTTTTTTTCGGAAAAACCGTTATTTTCCAACACTTTTGTCATCTCGGAGTTCCTTCCCAGCTGTAAAAAAAATCCACAAGATTACTTCTTTTTTCTTTAATAACTCTATACTAAAAGAAGTTGAAAATTTGAGCACATCCACAGTAGTCACCATTTTTTGGGTTATGAATTCAACAGCCTTAATCGTTTATGTAACTGTCAATCGTTCACGCTTCACTGATTCTGCCACCCCCCCCCCCCCCGAGCGTCTTTTGACCGGCTTACATCGCTCGAACAGTCAGGGCCGCCAGAAGTTGTTTACATCACGACTCTCTGCGCATTGCTGCGCATTTACTTTTGTACGTTCAGAGACTACACTCGTCGGTGAATCGAGGACCGGGCTCGGGGGTAGACGGTCCTCGATGCAATGCTATTCAAGCAAGCAGTCTTCAGGACCGCGTATATAATCTCTGAACGTACAAAAGTAAATGCGCAGAGAGTCGTGATGTAAACAACGT
>JBAGKK010263622.1:0-20863 GCA_037177015.1 Euceroptres primus | reverse complement strand
ACTAATAGGCCTATTGTCATCATCCTCAAAAAAATAGATTTTGATATATCTTCAACGAATAAAAAAACAAAAAATTAAATGGTTTGACTGAATTCGTAGTAATTTCCGAAATTTTTCAGATTTTTTCCCGTCTTTCTCTCATACGCAGAAGCAGAGATAGGCGTTTAAAATTTAAACAATTATACAGGTCCATATATTTTAATTTCGCAATTTTGGCCAATACTATCATTTTAGTAGTACTTCAAAGAATAAGTGTACTAATTTTTGTACCCTTATGTCTTTTTTATAAAGAGTCACATCAATTAAAATCGAGAAAACTAAATAATCATCCCAATTTGCATAAATTTAAACAATTTATCGATAATTCCAGATATACTTGTATTTATTAAGAAGGTAAGTATAGTTTCTTGCAGGAATTTCCTCTCTAAAACTAATTTGCTCCATAAAAAATGACGATTTATTGTAACGTGATAAAATAACTTCTAACAAAAGCTCTGTTATCTTGCAAATTATAAACTTTAGGGGATTAGTGTTCACTACAAAAATGTATATTTTAGTTGGTACACTCGTCGATGAATAGAGGACTGGTGACTGGAGGACCACCTTCATGGTCGTTCACGCTTCACTGATTCTGTCCCCCGCCCCTGAGCGTCCCGCGACGGCCCCATCGCTCGGGTAGTCATGGCTGCCAGACGTTCTTTACATCACGACTCTCTGCGCATTTACTTTTGTACGTTCAGAGACTATATACGCGGTCCTGAAGACTGCTCGCTCGAATAGCATTGCATAGAGGACCGTCTACCCCCGAACCCGGTCCTCTATTCATCGACGAGTGTACTTTCAAAAGAGTGTTACTTTTTTATTATTCATAAAATACTTTTTTGGTTATTGATAAAAGTATTTTTTGTTACTTATTTTATATGTTATTTGATTTTGTGCAATAAATATTCGTCGGAGTAATAAAATGCTGAAACAACTATTCTTTCTCGTGAGCTTGTCTAACAAGTGGGGGGAAAAAAATTTCAAATTTTAAATGTTCAATGTTATATTTTTAAAAAAATAATTAATTGCGAATAGCTCGAGAATGGCACATTTGCCAGAGATGCGCTACACAGTTTTGGATTCTGGAGTTTATTTTAGGTACATAGAATAAAAAAAAATCGAATGGACCTCTCCGATCCGACAGAAATGGGGTTGGCGTCTGGACTAAAAGATCGGTACTGAAAGGAGGCTTCTGCTAACACGTGTCTGTTGCGCATGCTCGCAGTGTGAGAACTTCGCAGACTGCGAGCATGCGCATTGGTCACGTGTTCGCGAAATCTTCCTTTCGGCGCCTCTAGATGATACGCGAAAGAGGCTTTTCCATGGAGGCGTTGCAAAAAATATTAAAAAGGCAATAAATTTCGATGTTGAAAAATATACAGTCGGACCCCGCGTAACTGAATTTTTCGGGGGGAGTGATTTAGAGTAACGAGGTCGCTCGATGCAGAAGTGAAGTTGCGCAGTAGGCATTTGCGCATACACGTATGTATACGTGTGTGTGTAAACTATCTGCACAAGCGTGCCCCCTCATCTGGGGGCACCAGATGAGGGGAAGTTGAAGAAATGATCAAAAAGCAATAAAGAGGTTAGGAAAGGTACTAATTCTGGCGGAAATCATTCAAATCATTAAAAGTTATTAAATCACAACTTCTAAAACAGGTAAAAGTTCATTCTTTAATATACAAAAATAATTTTTCCTTTCTGTTTTCGTTAATTTACTTCCAATGTCAAAAAACACTCTCAAAATAACTAGAATTCTGCTGAGCATGTATCTTCATACATAAGTGATGAATATAATCACTTCTAGCCTCGATTAAGTTCAACTCAAAAGTGCTTGCACGTCCAGTTTCTCTTTTGTACTTGTTTCCGGGATGTCCCCCGGTTATTTTAAGCCAAGAAAGAAAAAAATCGTATTACGCGTTTTTGAGAAAAAAGGTTTTTTCATTTTTGACAATTAAAAATCTCATTTTTCTATTTTCTCGAAAACGACGCAAAATATGAACAGCAGTTCATAGTTCAAAATTGTTTCCCTGCGTAAAATCTATAAAATTATACCTTTATCAGATTTTTGTATTGTGTATTTTAACCAATTTTTTCGAAGAAAATAGGAAAAATCGAAAAAAATTGAATGAAATAGCATTTAGTTCACCGAACTTTAACATTTTAGTTTTAAAAACGTTTGTTTTTAATTTAGTAGCAATGTAAAGAACATGTTATATGATATTATTAAGTTTCCTAAGCTTCCAAGTAAAGAAAAATTGGTTGTTATCTCTGAAATTGAAGAAATATCGTTTTTAACGATAAAAAATCTCATTTTTCTCGAAAACGAAGCAAAATAGTAATAGCAGTTCATAGTTCAAAATTGTTCTCCTTCCAAAAATCTATAACTTTATACCCTCACCAGATGTTTATCTTGTGTATTTTAACAAATTCTTCAAAAAAAAAAAATCAAAAAAATCTATAAAAGCCCCTAAAATGGCATTTAGTTTAACGAATTTCAAAATTTTATTTTTAAAATCGTTTGCTTTTAGTTTAGAAACAATATGCAAAACATGAAAATTGATTTCTATCTCCAAAATTAAAGAAATATAATTTTTAACGATTGAAAATCTTATTCGATTGAAAATCGAAAACAACGCAAAATATGAATAGCATTTTATAGTTCAAACTTGTTCCCCTTCCTGAAATCTATAAAATTATACCCTTACCAGATGTTTATCTTGTATATTTCAACCAATTTTGTCAAAAAAATAGAAAAAGTCCATAAAAATATACTAAAGTAGCATTTAGTTTAACAAACTTGAACAATTTCTTTTCAATATCTTAAATATATTATTAGATATGAAGACTTTTATAATGGCAAAGAGCAAACATGTTTTTCCCATTGTTACTGACCTAAAAGCAAACGTTTTTGGAAATAAAATGTTGAAGTTCGTTAAAATCAATTCTATTTCAGTCGCTTTTATCGAGTTTTTCTATTTTTTTAAAAAAATTGTCAAAATACACAAGATAAGCATCTGGTGAGGGTATAAATTTATAGATTTTTGGAAGGAGAACAATTTTGAACTATGAACTGCTATTACTATTTTGCTTCCTTTTCGAGAAAAAAGAGATTTTAATCGTTAAAAATGATATTTCTTCAATTTAGAGATAAAAACCAATTTTTCTTTACTTTGAAGCTTAGGAAACTTAATAATATCATATAACATGTTCTTAGCATTGCTACTAAAGTAAAAACAAACGTTTTTAAAACTAAAATGTTAAAGTTCGGTAGACTAAATGATATTTTAGTCAATTTTTTTTATTTTTTCTATTTTTTTTGGAAAAATTTATTAAAATACACAAGAAAAAAACCTGGTAAGGGTATAATTTTATAGATTTTAGGAAGGGAAATAATTTTGAACTATGAACTGCTATTCATATTTTGCGTCGTTTTCGAGAAAAATGAGATTTTTCATTATTAAAATGGAAAAATCCTATTTTCTCAAAAACGCTTAGTACGATTTTTTCTTTCTTAGCTTAAAATGACCGGGGGACATCGCCGAAACACGTACAAAAAAGAAACTAGATGTGCAAGCATTTTTGGGTTGAACTTAATCGAGGCTAGGCGTATAATGTTTTCATACAAAAATATTAAAGGTGGCCCCGTCTTAGGCAACTTGACGTTTTCCTTAACTGTACCGGAAAAGTTAAAACAAATTCGTTTAAGAAGAAAAACTTTTTGTGACTTCATTTAAGCCTACTAGATAACACAGTTACCATTCAACGTTATGCTAAAAATTCGCAACATCGAGGAACTGAACTCACGACGACAACCCAAGGCTCGAAAGGCTCTCTCAAGGCTCTTTTGACAAGCCCAGCGCTCGAAGCATCGCAGACAGCGTGGCGTATAAAATATTTTGATTTCGTGAAGTATATGTGACGTGGAACGAAGAAATCCACCGGATGACTGAAAATGAGCTTACGAGAGAAAGCAGATCAATGTGAAAGGAAGACGAAGGAAGACAAAGCATAAATGCCTTATGCATAAATGCATAAAGCTCTTATGAAATTTCTCGACTTTAAAATTGAAAGCCCTTCGAACGGAATTTAACTTAACAAGTGTCTTGAAAGTGTCTAGATGAGAATTCTGAAAAAGTCTACAAGATCCTAGAAGGTTATGGAGAAATACAGAATATTTTAGAAGATTCTGCAATAGTCTAGAATATTTTTAATAATTTAAAAACGATTTTGGCAAATTTATTTAAGATCCTAGAAGATTATAGAAGACTTTATTAGAGTCTGAATACCTATGAGGAAGTGCCCAGAACTTAAAAAATTCTGAAAGATTTTAGAAGATTTTGGTAAAGTCTAGAAGATTGTAGAATATTCAAGAAAATCTAGAAGATTCTGAGGGAATTGAGAAGACTCTCAACGAGTTTGAAAATATTTAGATCTAGAAGAGTACATAAAATATTTTAGGAGATTCTAGATGATTCTGAAAAAGTCCAGAAGATTCTATGAAAGATTCTAGAAGATTCTGAAGGATTCTGAAGATTATGCGAGATTCTAAAAAATTCTATTCGATTTCAATGGAGCTGAGTTCAATGCTACAAATAAAAATAATCATTGTAAGCTTTTTTATCAGTGCATTATTTTCTTTGTAAATAAACCAAAATTTATGTTAAATTTATGTTATAGCACAAATAAAAATTAAATTTTCGTTCATTTGAAAGTTCAAAACTTCAAACTTATTAGATTTCAGAGGATTGTAACAGGTTTCCGGAGGATTTCTGAAAATTCGGAAGGATTCTAAAAGAAGTGTCTGAAAGGAGCTAAAAAATGTTATTCGACTGGAAAAATGGAAAAATAGGTGGAAATTTTCAAATAGAGTTTACCTTAGGGGTAAAAAAATAGGGGAAATAAGGGATCGACTGTAAATCCTGCAAGTGTGAAATGAAACTGTCGAAAATTTCAAAAATTGTAGAATAATTTCAAGTAACAAATACTTTGATGGAGAATATCCCCTTTTTATAACGCGAATCAGATTAAAGTCTGTGGAATTGTCTTAGGACGATACACATGCAGTTCGTTATGAAGTAGAGGCAAAAGTGAGCCCCAGTTAGGGATGGGCGATACCGATACTTTGTTCTCGATACTTCGATACTCGAAACCGATACTTAGAAGGTCGATGTATCGGTGTATCGATACTTTTTGGCGTGGTATCGACACTCCAAGTGTAAGAGAGAGACAGAATATACCCCCTCCTTGACCCCTTTATCCTCTCTACTAAAAGTATCGGAGGTATCGATGCTTTGGTATCGATAATTTTTCGGCCGATACTATATTGGAATCAGGATCGACAGTTAGGTAAGTATCGATACTCGGGTATCGAGTCTTTTAACACAGTATTGCTCATCCCTAGCCCCAGTGGTTAAGGAAGAAAGAAAGAGGTCGCGGAGAATGAAAGAAGGAAGAAGTACGTGAGGTGGAGGGAAGTACGAAGAAAGAAAGAGAAGAACATAATATTTCGCAGAAATCCCATGTCAGCAGAAGCAAGTAGCCAACACGAGCCGCAACAACCTTACACGAACACTGTGCTTTCGTACTTCCCAGAATTCAAATGGTAAGCTAACTTTTTTCCTCAAACTCGAAAGAATCTGTTTTGCATTTACACTGACACTAAACAATAAACATCCATCATTCTGCTTCTGTTCCCCTCATCTTCGTCCTGCAAATCCATCACGCATTCACTCTCTTTCTACCCTACTGACAGCCTCTCACGTTGACCACTACTTCCTCCTTATTTTTTTCTATTGATAGATTTTTTCCTCTTGTTCTAAGAATTTGTGCTCGTAATACCTATGTCTCGTTTATCTAGATTTTAAAACTTTGTCAGTAGACTCTGGAGAATAAAGTTCGTCCTGCTGCATATGACACGAGTGGTTTAATATTGGATACCTAAGTTTGCGTTTAATGTGATTTTTACGATATACGTGCGTGCAGAGATTCTCCTCTGAAATTGGATCGACGGTGTCACGTAATGCGGAGCAATGTCGCTAAAAAAAATTGCTCAAGTTACTGACATAACAAAATCATTCTTGGATATAAGAGGAATAAAACACTTTCGTTTATGATAATTAACCAGCTTCATATTAAGATTAAGAAATCAATACACTTTATCAAGTAAAAAGGCAACATTTTTAACCCTATATTTATTTTAATACTTTAGAAATGATTTCACAACATACAAATAAAATTTAATATGTGGAGTGCCCACAAAGTATTGTTATCCTTACATACGGAAAAGAAGCAATGCCACACAACAGTATTGAAAAACTAAATTTTTTCTTTTTATACGAGTGTTTCTTCTTTACAAAAGCAAAAAATATGTTAATTATTTTTGCGTTCTATATAAAATGATTTCTAATATATTGGTAAAAATATTGGGGAAGACATGGGTAAAAATACTAGTAGTATTATTATTTTTCCAATAATATGATTGTATATATTGAGACAAATATTGGAAATAATTTTGATTGCAAATGAAATTTCTCCTAAACGACCGGAGAGACACTTATTGCTTACGTGAACATTTTTAGAGAATGCTATACGTATAGAATAAAAATATAAGGATAAAAGAATGCGTAAAATTATTTCTTAAAAAAAAGTCATTAGAGGACTGACGCTACAAAAAGTTAAATAAAAAATTGCAGAGGAATTTAATTAAAATATTGGGTAAAAATATAGAATCACGGCTTCTGCATCAATCATAAATTACTAACTTACTTAGATTAATGTATTCGGAAGAAGAGTACACAAAACTGAATCCCTTATATATGCAGGCGAATCTTTGCATATTGCAAAATGCTGGTGTCCCTGTCACTTCCAGTAAAAGTAACATGTACTAGCCATCGTGGCTGAAGTTGTCAGATCATGTTTCAAAAACACAAACCGATCATCAATTTACTCAGAAAAATTTTTCAAACTCTTCTCACGCCAGTTCGGAGGCATCCAGAAATCACATAATGTGTTTGGTATGCTCGTGTCTCTCTCCACTCCACTGGACTGGGAAAGATGCGCGTATACCAAACTATAGCAAAAAACATTATTTCAAGCAACAACTTGATTTCTGGATGCCCCCTTATTATAAGTGTAAAGGAGAAACGGACGAATTGTAGTTTTCATTAATAAATGAACTCTGGTCAAGATTTATGAAAATACCCCTGACCGGAATATAAATATTTAATTCATAATTCTGCTAAAAACTTTGCTGGCTTATCATGAGAAAAGATCAACCCTAAAAACATCACAGTAAAAAAAATACTTAAAATTGTTACACCTTAAAATGGTTTGGATTAAATTCAGTAAAATTTGTCTTCATTTAAGCAATATTGCGGCCTAAAAATACCACGTTATTTGAATAGAATTGAGTCTTAAATTTAGACAAATTTTATTTAAAATCAAATAAATTTTGCTTAAATCCAGAAAAATTTTACTGAATTTAATCCAAACCATTTTAAGGTGTAAAAATTTTAAGTATTCCTTTTTATTGTGATCCTTCTTTCTCAACATCAATAGTCTTCGAACTTCGACGATTCTATTAAGAGCCCGTGAAAGATCCTTCTCAAAAGACTCCAAGAAGATAAACTATTTTTTTCCATGGATAGCATAGAAATTCTGAATGTCAGCTTGACCTAGGTTAAGATTTTGAAATATTTAACCAAGAGAGATAGGTAAGAGATAAAGAATAATTAAGTTTGAGGAAGGTTAATTGTTCAAGTATTTCGGGGTTACCTAGATCCAACAGATAAACGGCAAAGATTTACGAGAGAATTTGCGGTAGATCAGTTTCACAACACACAGTCGACCACATCCCTTTAAATACTAGCTATAGGAAGACAAAAATCTACGCAGTAAAAAAGAATACTTAAAATTGTTATACCTTAAAATGATTTGAATTAATTTCAGTAAAATTTGTCTTCATTTAAGCAATATTGTGATCTAAATTTAATACCTCGTTATTTGAATTTCAGAATCGACTCTTAAATTCAGACAAATTTTACTTAAAATAAAATCAATTTTGCTAAAACCCAGAAAAATTTTACTGAATTTAATCTAAACCATTTTAAGGTGTAAAAATTTTAAGTATTCCTTTTTATTGTGATCCTTCTTTTTCAACATTAATAGCGTAGAGATTCAGAAAGTCAGCTTGACCTAGGTTAAGATTTTGAAATATTTAACCAAGAGAGATAAGTAAGGGATAAATAATAATTAAGTTTGAGGAAGGTTATTTGTCCCAGTATTTCCGGGTTACCTAAATCCAACAGATAAACGGCTACAGGAAGACAAAAATCCACACAGTAAAAAAGAATACTTAAAATTGTTACACCTTAAAATGGTTTGGATTAAATTCAGTAAAATTTGTCTGGTTTTAAGCAAAATTTATTTGATTTTAAGTAAAATTTGTCCGAATTTAAGACTAAATTCTGCAATTCAGGTAACGTGGTATTAAATTTAGACCAATATTGCCTAAATTAAGGCAAATTTTATTGAATTTTATCAAAACCATTTTAAGTATTCTTTTTTACTGTGCATAAAATAACTTTTTTAATATTAATTTGAAGACAACTATATGTTCATTTTTATAAATCATAGTTTATGAAGTTACTCGCATGCAGTATATCTATACGGTTCAAAATTTAATAAAAAATATAAAAAATATAAAAAAATAAATTTTATTCTAGCGTTGCGCTCCTGACCTAACTTTTAACTAATCTGCTGAAGCTCCTGGTTTTTCAGATTAATAACCGTGTACAACCGAGATCTGCAAACTATATCGCAAAGAGAAACGCAAAAGAATCAAAACAAAATTCTAACAGTCACCCTAATTACAGTTCCCAAAATTTTACTCCTCATAAAAAAATCCAAAATTTGACACCATAAACTACCCAATAAAAATGCATGCCCTATCGTATGTTAAAGTCACTCCTTTTCCACACATAAGTTCAAAAATTCATAAAAAATATCTTAATCTTAATACAATAAATTTGAAATTGAATAATCGTAATAATCAAGATTAAAAACATTTGTAAAAAAAGTTTTTATCCCCTACCATACACACGGATGTCACCTCTCTCTGATCCTAAGGTATTTTTTAGTTTCAGAGATGAAAAAGGGGTGACTTCCGCTTGTGGCAAGTAAATGAATCTTTTTTCGGTAGCTTTTAGTTTAAAATAAGTTTAAAGTTTTGGATTTTGAAATTGGAGTGCTTCTCAGATTTTTTTTCGATGTTGGGTACATTCAAAATGCGATACTGAGATGTAACAGTTTTTGGTAGCTTTTTAGTATAAAATCCTACTATTAACCGGTTTATTACTTAAGAAAAAGTTATCCTCATTTTTCAGACTTAAAAAATTACTGAAATTTGATCTTTTTGAAATACTTGATTAAACAGGAAAGTTCTGATGCTAATGTAAATGATTTTTCTAATAGAAAAATTGTGTTTACAAAATTGATCACTTTCCTCTTCACGATAAGCAGTATTCCATGTGTAACAACTTGATTCTTATACACATGCAATGGGTATTACACATGTGATACATGCACAGTGTCTCGTGTTTATAGAACGAGCAAGGTGTTTGGACCTATAAGGAAGAGTCAGTCAAGTTCAAGGACTTGAGGCTTTCCAGTTCCTCAGCCGGCCGCCTTCCACGACGAAGAAAGCATATAGGGGATCGGCTGCTCGGATGCCTTAAATCGTATCAAAATCAATCAGCTGATCGCTGATTGCAATCACCCTGTAAGGGTCTATCCTGCTCTTGTTTATGGCGTTGTTCAAACTTGCTCCACTGCTCAGTAAAACATCAGGTTTTGTTTTCCAAGAAACAACGTTTTGCATTTACATACATACGAGAAATAATAAGGTGTTTGAAAATGAAATCGGGAAAATTGAATATGCAAATGAGAAAAACTTTTTATTATTTAAATCGGCCCAAAAAATTTCAGTATTTAAACTTTACAGACAATTAATCATCAGTCATTAATTTCTTGAATAAAACAATTCAAATTATTATTTCAGTGAATTTGCATTGAAATATTTCATAAACAAAATTTTCTACACTGAAGCCGCCTTAATTAAATGCAGCATCTAAATAAAAAAGCATTCTGTTTCCAAAGCATCCAAAGAATATATTTTAGAATTTTAAATCATGCTCATTTACAAAAGTTCGAAGATAAAAATGTTAAATTAAAAGCCCTAAAATTAAAAATACATTTTATGATATTGCATTATTTCCAACTGGTATTATTTGGGAGATGCTGAACATTAAAAATAAATTCTAGCTTCCTGATAATAATATAATCGGTCTGCTACCGTATAAACATATAATTTAGCACTAGGCTCCTGGTTGCCTGAGGCTAATATTGTAAGTGCCGAGACCTGGATCAAGTTATACCCCTTTGAGTGGTCGAAAAACAAGCCTTTCTTGGGGATTTTTTTTAAAATACGTATAAAGTAATAAAAATGAGGTATGGAGAGTTTATTATCCATATCTTTGGACACTCAAATCAATTTTTTATTTTCCAAAAAAATACAAAATGGCGGCCCAGTGGCGGATAGAAAGAGGCCGCCTTTTTTTGAGGCCCTCTACGGACGGAAACGTTGGAGCGGCACATCAGCACCTAGGGCAAACAAAAAATTTTTTTCATTATCTAAATTAGTTTTGCGAGAGAACTACACAAGATTATTGCAAAATATAGATTTTTTGCAAAATGGCGTCAATGTAAAAAAATTTTTTTTACTCTTTCTCCCAGCCACTTAGTCGCCATTTTGTATTTTTTTGAGAAATAAGAAATTGATTTGAGTACCCAAAGATATGTATAATAAATCCTCCAAACCTCATTTTTATTGCTTTATACGTTTTAAAAAAATTCCCAAAAAAGGCTTGTTTTTCAACCACTCAAAGGGATATAACCCCTTAATCGATTAATCGATCGTTAGATCCGAGACAAAAACAAAAAAGCAAGAAAAAAACATCCGCTGATTGCCGAGCCTTCAATTCCCACTTTTAAAGTCCAAAGGTCCAAAGAGAGCTTTGACAAAGAGGTACTTTTGCACCTTATAGTTAGTTAGATGAGGGCGAGAAGAAAGGATCTAAAGACCACCCTGGGGGAGAAAAAGAGAGAAAGGGGGATGCTGAAGTGAACAAAGATAAATGCGAAGGAAAGACGCAGAATAAATTAAGCGGACAACCTGTGCTCCTCCTGAAGCTGAAGCTGCGCTGTTGTTGATACGTTCAAAAAAATATTTGGTTGAATCAACAGGTTTGGGTCAACCAAGGTTTTGAGTCAACCAATGAATTTTGTTATTACATGGATAAACAAGTCAACTAAAATTTTTGGTTAATAAAATTTCGTTAATTTCAACAAAATTTTTCATTGATTTAACCAAGTATAAATAATTTGGTGTAATTGATAAAAACATTTAGTTAAATTAACAAAATATTTGGTACAACCAATAAAATATTAACCAATATTTTTTTTTAATCAACCAGAAACAGTCAAACGAACGATTTTGTTGAAACAACGAAATTTTTTCTGAGTGTTGTGTTGCAGCTGCCCTACCAAAAAGTTATTGCCTGTCAAGCACCTCCCCCCTTCCCTGTCATTCCGGACCCCCTTAATTCCGTTTGGTCAACCTTACTTCTACCTTGTTTCGCTCTCCTTCCTTTTCTTTTTTATTTTCCACGCCTCAATTACGCATGGGTTCAACCTGTCTTGAGCTTACATATACGCACCGAGCATTGGCGGATAAACGTATATTTTCGTCATTTTCATTAAGGGAATTGCTTCCAAGCAATCATGATTCAAGGGAATATTTGTTTCATTCTCTAAAACCTGATTCTCTAAAATTAAATATAATTGCTTAAACAAACTTTGTCTCTTTTTTAAACTGTGTAAAAAATCTTAAACACGATTCTTCATGAATCTAAATACATCTTAAAATTATTCTTCCACTGAACATAGTTGGTTGAACTAACTATATTGTTAGTAAAATATGGTACTGCTGATTTTTTCAACTGGTACTAGCATTTTTTGTTATTAAATATAATCACTTGATTACTGAAAAAATGTATATATCATTTTTGTCTCAACCATTTAATTAGTTGATATAATTGAAAAATGGTTGACCCAATCATTCATTTTGTTTTAATATTCGATTGACAAGTTGGTCAACTAAACTTCGCAAAAAAATTTATATAATACTCTTTGTTGATACAATTATTGCCAATGTTAATTTGAACATCACTGCAAGCATAATAGTCACGAAGAGGAATTCATACTACAGGGATTGCTCACGTACAGGCAATGAATCGTAGTGTGTGATTTGCTGATTAAGTACTAATGTTTTATTAAACGAATGAGGAGATGGTCGTCATCTGTAAGATGACGCCTGTTATAACCGCTAAAAAGATTGCTGGTACCATGAAATAAAAAAGCTTGCCGCCTATGGTCCGCGGTGTGCAAGTACCATCTTTTACGAATGTGTCATGCACGTTGTACGTTCATGGAAGATGCGCACCTTAAGGACCACTTATTAATTTTCGTTACTTTATCTCCATTTTTTTTAAATTCTCTTTTGACATTTTCGGCAAGATTCGATTACGATGATCATTTTGTCGAGTCGTGCACTGACTAAAATACGAGTGTACTTACCGAAAAAAACGTCCAGTGCCTCTGGATTCCCCAACCATGAGGGCTTATTCGTGATACTGTCCTGTCCGCTTATGGTGTCTCCGAAACCTGTTTCAAAACAACATTCGCTTTTTAATACAATATTTTTTGCAAAAATTGGCGTTTTCTGTGGTATCATTCGTGAGATAATAAATATATATAGTGGAAAAATAGACTGATGACATAGATTTATATTTAAATAAAATTGTAAGACATATACATGACTTGTTTCTCCACAAACAGTTTTCAGGGACCCTCAAAATGATATCATTTCTGATTAGAGATGCTTGTTTTAGGACAGGAAATCTGATCAAGGGCAGGACTGTGTTTAAAGCTTTTAGACCAATAAAAACTGAAATCCCTTGCAAACCCACAGCGCAAATATTAAAGAAATGTTATTACTTAGACAAAAACTAAAAAACCCCCCATATAAATAAAAATATCATTTTTATAGAAAAACTAACAATTTAAAGGGAAAAAAACGCCAAGGTTTTTATTGTTATTGATTTAAAATGGAAAAAATTAGTTTTTCTCTACGATTTCCTCCTCAGGAAATAAAAAAACGAATTATGGAAAATTTTTGATAGATCATAATTTAAGGGTTTCGATTTAAGGGTTTGGTTCTTTCCACTGAAACGAAGTCAACAAAAAAACGCAGATATATGACCTCACAATGAAAATTCTATATTAAAAGTGAAAATCACGTATTAAAAATTGTACCTATATAAATGAAAATCTAACTTTTTTTAGCAGAACTAATAATATAAAGGAAACAAAAAACATCATGCTTATTATTCATATTTAACACTAGAAAAAATGAGCCCGAAACTATCTAAGCATTTGAACATATGACCTTTACGTAAAAGAAATAAAAATAGGATATGAGGAAATCGTTGGAAAAATTGTAGCATTAAAGTTTAAGGCTTGAAATGCGTACAGACTCCACGAAAGGACTAAAGCTCCTTATCATGAAGAAAGCGCATTTTTCATTCGTAAAAAGTAAAAGTGGTAATACACAAAAAAAGGTAAACTTTAAATATATATTAGTTGTCAAGGGAGGGTATAAAAGGATTGTTTCCTACAAACTACGTTTTGTTGTTCAACTGAAACAAAAAAAAAAGACAAAGTTTTTTCTGCAGAAATATTCAAGTTTTATGAATCCAAGTAAGGGGTCATACACAAATTTCGGAATAAACAAAAGAATAAATATAAGAGACATAAAAATATAATTATCTGAAGATTGAAAGATCAAAATATGAAATACATTCTTTTGTTTATTACGTACTTTGTGTTCAACCCCTTGGGAGAAAAGTCAAAATTACTTTATTTTATGAATAAAACAATTTTGATCAAGTACAAGTAGTTAATTGGTTACTCAGCCATACACTTTAATTGAAAATAATAAAAATTTAAATTTACCAAGAATATCAACACAATGATCGATACAAAGATTGCAATATTAAATTGATCAAACAACATAGTGGCGATTAAAAAATGTTTTAAATTACAAATCCATTTAACATGATTTCATACAGTAAAACAAAGCATGTTATTATCAGATGCAAGTTTCTGATAATAAGCATGTTTCTGATAATAACCACTCGGTGTAAAATGCGTGAAATGAATATTTTATCTCAAGTTTTCTACCTGCCTGTATAGCTATATCTAAAAATTTCCAAAAATCATTCTCACCAACACACTCACTCCACGGTTCTCTCACATACCGTCCAGGTGCAAAATCCTACACTAGAGATCACGTCTCAGGACGCATCAGACACCTGAACTCAAAAAGCGTAAACTTTTCTTGGTTCATTGCACCTTTGTTCGAAGTTCAATAATATACATATTAATATGAGAAATAAATGCTCTCTTCAATAATGGTTTTTAATTAAAAAAAAGGAACAAAATATAAAAGACTGATAAAAACTAGAAAACCACGTAAACCCAAGAAAAGTATGAACATAAACATTTAAGAATATGATGAATAGACACTGGTCTAAATATTAATTTAGATCAGTGATGCCACTATGCTCATGTAAAAAAAAACACTCACCGTGGCGGATTTTCACATCGGAGCGATGGCTGTATTGCCTCTTAACTCTTTGATGCATCATGTATGATGCACCTTGATGTATCATGTATGATACACCTTGATTTTTGCAGTTTTTTATGTATAACTAAGTTATTTTTGGCACTATCAGATTGAAAAAATATTTTTTTACTTCCTCAAAAAATTTGCGATGTTATATGCTGTTTTTCAGATAAAAAATCATTATTAGTTTGCGGGAAAAAAATTTGAAAATGTCGAAAATTTTCGATTTTCTGATATTGATTTTTTGTTCCTTTAGATCCTAAAGTAGTCATTGGACGCAGGAAAAATTGTTTTCTCACATAAAAAAATGTATGCGTGAAAAGGTTAAGCAAGTCTCCAGAGACTATGCAGGGGCCTCTTTTCTCTGCATCCTCTTCTCCTTCAGTCTAAAAAAAAATTACCATTAGCATACAGTTTTTTTAATAATCTGCTATACTAAACTAAACCTTAAAATCCTAACAGTTTATAGTAACTTAGAATTTAAAATAAAACAAAAACCAAGGGCCTCATCGACGAGTACTTTCGATTACCTACACCAATCAGGAATCAATCAAATCCAACTTGAAAGTAAGTTATATTTGATAGTGATAGTGAACCTTTATTTCCGTGACTTGCTTCACTATCAAATACAAAAAAGATCGAGACTAAACAGACAACGTAAGTTATATTTATTTTAATCAAATTCTATTAATTTGAGAAGTAGAACAATTAGAAATGTAAAGAAACAATTAGAACAAGATATAAGTTCCCTGGGCTCAAAAATTGGCCTTATTGGCCCTTCTCCTTTTGTTTAAATAAAAAAATAATTTTTGCAGTGTAACATTGAATACATCAACATAAATAACCCTTTACGAAATGGCGGTCCCCTTCTCAGTGTTTTGAAAATTGTAAACATTTTTAAAACTAATGATACTTCATTAACTTAAAGTGGAAAATTAGTTAATTTTTTAGATAATAATCTAAAAAATCTTCTCTTTTAATTTTTCCATTCAGTGTTTTTAGATTTTTTTAAGTGACTGAAAAGAAACAAACATTTTTTCAAGTCTTTCAAAATAATAGGTATTTCAATTCTTCGCCTCGTTCTTCACTTCAAGCTAATGCAATTTTATTAAAACAATTTTTTTTTAGACAAAAGATTAGATTAGACAAAATTCGATAATTTCGAACCATCCTACTTTACTTTTATTAGATGTCATTTATTTAAAGATATTTCTGATGCATGTTGGTCAAAGTCTTGACCCTTATTAAAGCAAAAATAATTTAGAATCGTCATAATATCCGTGGAAATGAGAAGAGGAATAGATTTTTGAAACGTAAATAAAAATGAAAAGATTTAAACTATTTGTAATAAAAAACATAAACTAAAAAAGTTGCAGAAAAGAACCTGAATTGTAAATTATGTTTACTTTAATAAGGGTTAAAACCTTCACCGAAACGCGTCAATAATATTTTTAAATAAATAACATGTAGATATCTATAATAACAGTAAAGATTTCAAACCTTTTTAATATTTTGGAGTGAAATTTTCTACTAAATAAATTGGTAATGATCTCATTAGGAATTAATCACTATTGCCTGCAAATTAGTAAAAATGATTACTAAATTATTTTACATATGAGTGAATTAGCAATATTTCAGTAGTCAAAGTTGATTATTTCAGATTCGGAAAGATTGGCAGTCTATATTACAGAATTCAAAAATTCATCGGGAGGGAAAAGTACACTGATCGACATGCTAAGTATCCTTTTGATGAAAGGTATAGATTTTCAAAAATTCAAAAATTCATCGGGAGGGAAAAGTACACTGATCGACATGCTAAGTGTCCTTTTGATGAAAGGTATAGATTTTCAAAAATCCAAAAATTCATCGGGAGGGAAAAGTACACTGATCGACATGCTAAGTGTCCTTTTGATGAAAGGTGTAGATTTTTGGACGCTGAGTTTGAATGCGAAAGTAAAATCCTTCTATCACGTCAGGATTTTAAGAAAATTGTGAGCAAAAGTGCAAAAAAAATGCGTTAATGGACAGTTTTAAGAAAGCGAAGCAGACGAACATGATTTAGCTTTGGATTCGAACTCAGCATCTCAAAATCTATGGGAAATAATACTTACATCTCATCCACGAAACAATTAACATATGGACCAGTGTTATCCAATGAAATTTAAATATAAAAGAACCGATGAATATTAAGCGTTCAATAAAATCGCCTTGCAAGATTGTACTCTAACGTGTACCAATAAAGTAGCTGGACAAATTCTAAACATACATAAAGAAAATTGTATTTTATTATACAAGGAATCATTAATTTATTTTGAAAAGGTATTCAACAGACATGTTACTTTTCATTTTTGAAAGAACCAAAGGACCGTGATCTTCAATTTTGCGTAACTTTGATTTTATACCTCGGATCATCATTGATTCTTCCTTTGAGGCGTTCATTGGATTTTGCTTTCCAACCTCCCTTGTACACTTCCTGACACAATAGGCTCCAGAAATCATCGATTGATCTAGCCTTCGGGATGTTTGGTGGATTCGCATATTTTGGGACGAAATTGATTCTTTTTCCTTCAACCAATCTAGAGTTTTGTTTGCATAATGGCTGCTTGCTAGATCCGGCCAAATGATATTGTCACCAGAATGAGATGTACTGATGAATTTTTGAACTTTAGTAAGACAATTGCTTATGTACCATAAGTGTCTGATTTTATGGTAGGAGTTTTGGAACCTTGCATGTACAGTTGAGACCCTCCTTTTGCCGATACGGCTACCCAAACAAAAATTTTTGGTTAAAATTTACCTTTAGCAGCGAATCTTATGTTGTCAGGAGTCTTCTCAATATTGTCTGTGTAAAATCCCCCATTCTGCTCTCCATTATTCCAAGCATAAGAGAAATATTTTTCATCATCAAGAATTATTTCAACATGGCCATTAAAATATATTCGGCGCGAAATTTTGCACTTTTTGGGGATTTCTTCTAGTTGCTTTTCACTGTATCGAGGAACAGTGACTCTTTTATGCTAACGAACATCAATTTTGATCAGGTTTTGACGAACTGTTTCTTTAGAAATGCCGAATTTTCTACCTATCTTTCGATTAGATGCTCCAACTTTGTTTACCGAAGCTTTCTTCAATTTCTGTAGCTGGGACTTATCCAATTTGTTTGAACGACCTGTTTTTTTTAATGCCAACGGATGGTTTGCCACTTTCATAACACTGGAAAATTGAATAAAGTGTAGAACGAGCGACATTTTCTTTTAAAAAGTGTTCTAAAACTTCCTTTTAGAGCGCTGTCCAAGCATGACGTAAACGCGTTCTCGTAAATAATTCTGGCTAGCCACCTTCATGACGAATTTCTAAATCAAACTTATTTCTTTTTTAGGTACACAATATAAACAAACTTTAACATAAATATTAACGAAATTGCCAATGCTTACTTAGCTATTATTTTTTTTTGAAATTTGTCCAGCTACAATATTGGCACACGTTAAACTGTAGCACAATAAGAAATAGAAAAACAAAAGACTTTGGACTTTTACGTGTAATCTTTGTAATCATTTGTCACCATATCATTGTACGGTATGGTGACAAATGAAATCCTTTTTTTTGGATTTGTTAAAACCCTAAATCGGAAACTTCTTTCTTTTGGTGAGAAAATAATCTATTTTTTTAGATTAAAAGAAATATTTACAGGTCTCAATGTAGGTTTTTATGTGGATAAAACGATTTCTTAAATTTCTAAAACTGCCATTTCTATAATTTTAATTACTCCATCTTATGCAATGCATTAAATCCTTTATGAGGGACATGAGGGTGTCATGTGACTCTCAAATTTTATTCGTTTTAGAAAAAAAATTTCAAGACGGGTATTAGCATCCTTTAAGATGCGATTTTATGAGAAAGTTGAGATTAAAAGATAAAATTCATCCCTACAATTTTTTTAAAATTCTGAAACGCTTAGAAAATATTACTTACTTTGCTGAAAATAATTTCCGGTATTGAGAAAAAATTTAAACAATACTCTTCCTACAATTATAAAATTAATTTAAAAAAAATTAAAAAATCGATAAATTCTCGTGAACGGAAAGGCTGTGGTATCTTATTATTTTATATTCAATTTAAAAAATCATTTTTGAACTAATAAATAACGTACACGAAAGTTTTAAACATTTTTTTACATTGAAATGCGTAGTTATTAACTATGCAGTTATTTGTGTATTTCAATCTAAAAAATATTTAAAACTTTCGTATACGTTATTTATTAGTTCGAAAATAATTTTTTGAATTAAATATAAAATAATAAGATACTACAGCCTTAAGACTGTGGAATATTATCATATCTTATATCTTATGTTCACAGTAAATCGGGAAGTATTTTATATTATTTTATTACTTTCCGAAAATAAGTATTATCGGGAAATAATTATCCAAAAAGTTGATCAATTTAATCTGCAACACTTTTATTAAAAAACAAATGAATATTTTTCCCACGTGTTTTCAATTGTTTTTGATTGTTAAAGATATTGATCTGCAAAGCTTTGATATTTTGAATTTACTGTGTTATCATATATCTTATCTTATCATTTTCGACCTAATTTATAACGTATGCAAAAGTCTTAAACATTTTTTAGATTGAAATGCATAATTAAATACATCGTTAATAACTGCGTATTTCAATCTAAAAAGTGTTTTAAACTTTCGTATACGTTATTTACTAGTTTGAAAATGCTTTTTTTGAATTAAATATAAAATAATACGATACCTTTAGTCTTTCCGTTTCTTTAGCCTTTTCCGATTACGAGATTTTATCGATTTTTTAATTTCTTTAAAAATTCATTTTGTAATTATAGAAAGAGTATTGCTTAAATTTTTTTTCCAATACCAGAAATTGTTTTCAGCAAAGTATGTAAGTAATACTTTCTAAAAGTTTCAGAATTTAAAAAAATTTAGGGATGAATTTGACCTTTTAATCTCAACTTTTTCATAAAAGCGCAACTTAAAAGGTTTTTAGGACGGCTAATACCCGTCTTAAAAATTGTTTTCCAAAATGAACAAAATTTGAGGGTCACACGACATCCTCATAAAAGATTTAATGCATTGCATAAGATGAAATAATTAAAATTATAGAATTGACAGTTGTAGAAAGTTAAAAAATCGTGTCATTCGCATAAAAACCTACATAGCGATCTCTAAATATATTTTTTTTAATCTAAAAAAATCGGAGATCAATTTCTCGCCAAAAGAAAGAAATTTCCGATTTAAGGTTTTACCAAAGCCTAAAAAAAGGATTTCATTTGTCACTCAACTATATAGGTTTTTATGTCGAAAACACGACTTCTTAACATTCTAAAATTGCCATTTCTATAATTTTAATTACTTCATCTTGTGCAATGCATGCAATCCTTTATGAGAGTGCCATGTGACCTTCAAATTTTGTTCGTTTTTACAAAGAAAATTGAAAATGGCCCCTTTAAGTTGAGATTTTATCAGAAACTTGAGATTAAAAAGACAAATTCATCCCTAAATTGTTTTTTTAATTCTGAAACTTTCAGAATATATTACTTACTTTACTGACAACAATTACTGGTATTGAAGAAAAATTTAATCAATACTTGTCCTACAATTATAAAATAAATTTATCAAAAAATTAAAAAATCGATAAAGTTTCGTAAAAGGAGAGACTGTCTTATCTTATTATTTTATACTTAATTCAAAAATAATTTTCAAACTAATAAATAACGTATACGAAAGTCTTAAACAGTTTTTAGATTTAAATACATAATTAAATACATAGTTAATAATTATGAAGTGAAAAAAATAATTGACAAATTTACTGTGGGATAGTTTTTGAGTGGTTACTGCAGTTAAGGTGCCTAGACTGATTCAAGGGGATTTTTTACTGTGTTTTCTGGCGGAACAACAAGAGGATAAGTTTTCTATTATATACATAATATTTTACAATAATTTGTATATATTAAGGTTTTTAGAATTGAAATATGAATTTTTTAGATATTGAAA
>JBAGKK010263319.1:0-20866 GCA_037177015.1 Euceroptres primus | reverse complement strand
ATGGAATTCACTCACCAATACTAACTAAGGAATTTAATTTTTTAACAACATGTTCATCTCGATTCTCTACGTTTGATGATATAGATCGAATTTGATTACACGAAAACTTTTCTATAAGGTATACTTTTATAAATTATTTTACTTATAAATTATTTTACTTAGTTTCGATTTTAATATAGTATATTCTAATACTATAATTATGACTTGTTTTATGTTATAATTATATTGTTTTATGTTATAATTATGAGGAAAACCAGCCGGTTTTCGAAAAGTTATCGATAATTTTCTAAATTCATGGAATATAAACTATTAGTCTGGAAGAAGTCGTATTTTTAGGGTTTTTCCTTATTATTTTTTTAAACCTACTTTAATTTTAACATTAGTAAAATTGAAAATTTTACTTTAATCTCAAATTGCGAAAGAATGAAAAATTTCTCTTTCAACGTCTGGGAAAAATATAGGTTTGAAAAAATAATAAGGAAAACCCTTAAAAATACGACTTCTAAAGTCTTTACAAGACTTTACATGATTTTTTCTAAGTTTATGGAATTCACTCACCAATACTATCTAAGGAATTTAATTTTTTAACAACATGTCCATCTCGATTCTCTACGTTTGATAATATAGATCAAATTTGGTTACACAAACACTTTTTTATAATATACTTTTATAAATTCTTTTTCTTAGTTTCGATTTTAATATAGTACATTCTAATATTATAATTATAGTCTGGAAGAAGTCGTATTTTTAAGGTTTTTCCTTATTATTTTTTTAAACCTATATTAATTTTAACATTAGTAAAATTTAAAATTTTACTAATGTAAAATTTTCAATGTAAATTGAACATTTGACAACATTAGTAAAAATGAAGTTTAACCTTAGTGGTATTATGAAATTTTATTATTAAATTTTTGATATTATTAAATTGTATTTGGTAATATTTACATATTTCGCATTTTATTCCATGCAATTTTGGTATTTTGTTGAGACGCACCATAGGAGTTTCACCAATCGCTTCTAAAATGTTTGGTAATATCTTCTTCCGATCCATTTCACTATTATAGAATAAATAAAAAAAAAAATTAAGCAAATCAAATATGAAATAGTGTTTTTAAATTAACTTTGTCTTAATTAACCACAAGATATAAATTTTGTTTTATAGCTGATAACTTATCAACATTATCAAAAGTAAACTGTAGATAAGAAATTATTAGCTGTGAAATAAAATAAACCTGTTGAATTGAATACAAAATTTAAAAGAAACTATTTTATTTTATATTCTATTTTTTAGTTCTTTTTTTTTTGAAACGTCAAAATGTCAAATCTATATTTTAGTTTTATTATAAATTTTTAATTTTTAATTATAAAATCTATATTTTAGTTTTATTATAAATTTTTAATTTTTAATTATAAATATGTTTGAGACACATAGTACAGTAGGTTTTACCGGGACCTTTTATTAGCCCTGTCCGAATAATAATAATAATAAAAATAATAATAATAATAAGTTTGAGACTGAAATATATTTTCTGAATAGAGAAAAAAATAGAAAGTGGAAAAAATTGAACCTGTGAAATTGAAATTAATTCAAGAATTTAAAATCAATCTTGAAAAGTACATCATTTTTTTGTGAGTCATACATTCTTTTACTTCTATTTACTCACTAGCTGCGCTTTGTATGAGGTGTGTCTGTGGCATTTGGTTTCCAAGTGCATTTTATTGGTCTATCCGGTCTCAGCTGTTCCATTTTCGCACACTTGTCCTTGAATATTTTTCAGGAAAAAAAGATTTTAAATTGTTTTCTTGAAGAAACTTTTTTCCAATCACTGTAGAAAGTATAGTATATTTTATATTAAATGGAAAAAAATTTGTTTTCCTTGAGACGATTGTTATTCATTCAACACATTCGAATAAGTACTGATCACTACTCTACACATCTGCAACTTCCAAAGCACCGCATTACACTGTACTGAGGAGAAAGTACAGAGGCGCATAAATATCCTCTGCTTTAATCCGTTTTATCTGTTTCACTGTTTTTATCAGGTTTTTGTTTTTAATTTGCGGAACAAAGTCCTTTAAACTCCCAGTCTTCTACAAGATTCAATTTTCCTTATAGAAGACCTTGATTAAATTTAATTAATATCACCAATAGAATTACCGACAGAAAAAATGTATAAAACATTTTGTAGATTCTGTTGTTTTTTTTCTTTCGCTGAGTTTTGCATATAAGAAGCACAATTTTTAAGGAGTAAAATCCAATGAAATAGATTTGTGTAATCAATTTAAATTAAATTAATATAATAATTTATTTTTTTCAAATCAAGGTAATATAATGTTTTGTAAAGATTAAAAAACATTTTTTGTATTGTATTGTATTGAATTGTATCAATCTTTTTTTCTGTATAGAAGTTTTATTCAGAGAATCCATTACATTATTGGAGCAGTTATTAAATATCTAATTATGTAATGTCTAATTTTAGAAAGATTTAATCGGACCTAGATTACAAAATACAGTTCAAACTAATCTCGATTAAGTTATCAGAAATTATTGATTATTTATTTTTATTATTTGTTTTAGAAAATTCAACATTTATAGTTGCTACTGTCGACAACATCCAACAAATTTATTTGCGTAGCAATTCCCACGAAGAAATCCTTTTTATCTTCTTCTAATACAATAGCAAAATTTTCTTTTTCGAGAATTCTCGAAAGTTTACCAAGAGTTGTTGCTAAATCTATCATTGGAAATTTCTTCACCATAATTTTTTCCACAGGATCGGTGTCGTGTGCTTTTCCTGAGATCAAGTTGCTTAGAATTCCATTTAAAGTTACGATTCCTAAGACCTCGTTTTCTTTATTCGTAATCGGAATTTCATGAATCTTTCTTTCTTGTAAAATATTCATTGTCTCTTTGCAAGTCGCTCTTCCGAAAAGAATATAATGTTTATTTAATCGAATACTGGAAACTGGAAGGTTCCACCACCATTGGTTGCTCTCGATTGGCTCTGGAGGATTCTGAAAAAATTTGATTCTTGAAAAAAATTTGATTCTTGAAAAAAAATTTGCGTCTTGAAAGAAATTTAATTCTTGAAAAAATATCAAAGCTTGCTTCAGGAAATTGACGTAGAAACAAAATGTTGTAATTGTAAAAACCAATAGTCAGGATTCGTTTTCTCTGTAAAGTACTGCAGTAAATCGTTCGAAAAAATGTTCCCAACTTACCAAGAATCCTTTGCTCTCCATCCAATAATCAGAAACAAATTTCGTCATATAATTTCGAATTCCATCAGGTAATAAAACTACAACGCGTTTGTGTGCTGGTAAATCTTTGGCTAATTTGAGAGCAGAGGATAAAATCGCTCCGCTGCTTCCTCCAACGAGTAAACCCTCATCTCGTATCAGACTTCGAGCTGTTAAAAAAGAGTCTCTATCGTTCGATTTTATCCACGAGTCTATGACATTTTTATCCAGATTTGTAGGAAGAAACCAATAGCTAAAAAAAATATTGGCTTTTGACATCTCTATAGTGATTTGAATTTTAAAGTTGGGATTAGATTTACCCGATTCCCTCCATTTCCCAAGAAGTGACTGTGGATTCGTTTAATTCAGGAGGATCTGCAACTACGCTGCCTTCTGGGTCAACACCGATTATTTTAGTTTGAGGTGATAATTCTCGTAATTTACGAGCAATGCCAGTGAGCGTTCCTCCAGTTCCAGATCCAGCGACAAAGTAGTCAATTTTTCCTTCTGTCTGCTCGAAAATTTCTGTGGCTGTTTGATCATAGTGGGCCAGGGCATTTCCACTGTTTGTGCACTGGAAATATTTTTATTTTGACTTATTATCCAGAGGTTCTATAAAGTCAGCAAGATTTCTAGATAAACAAAATTTATCAAATTGTTCACGTAACTGCAGTTTGCGACAATTAATTTTAAAAAAACGAAGCATCAAAAACACGATTTGGAAAAAACAAGCGAGACCAAAAAATTGACGACAGAAAATGGTCAATCATAATACTTAAAAAATTTCTGGAAACTACTCAAAATTCGAGACAATGAATTTTTCGATGCAAAGTAGTTTCATTTGACAAGACGAACGCATTATAAAATTTTCAGCCACCTAAACACATCGGATCTCACCTCTTTACCACCCCTAATACTTAAAAAATTTCTGGAAACTACCCAAAATTGGAGACCATGAATTTTTCGATGCAAAATAGTTTCTTTTGGCAAAAAGAACGCATTATAAAATTTTAAGCCTTCTAAACGCATCGGATCTTACTTCTTTTCCACCCATAATACGTAAAAAGATTCCTGGAAACTACCCAAAATTCGAAACTACGAATTTTTCGATGCAAAGTAGTTTCATTTAAAAGAAGAACGCATTATAAAATTTTCAGTCCCCTAAATGCATCGGATCTCACCTTTTTACCACCACTAATACTTAAAAAATTCCTGGAAACTACCAAAAATTAGAGACCACGAATTTTTCGATGCGAAATAGTTTCTTTTGGCAAAAAGAACGCATTATAAAATTTTAAGCCTTCTAAACGCATCGGATCTCAGTCCTTTTCCACCCCTAATACGTAAAAAATTCCTGGAAACTACCCAAAATTCGAAACTACGAATTTTTCGATGCAAAGTAGTTTCATTTAAAAGAAGAACGCATTATAAAATTTTCAGTCTCCTAAACGCATCGGATCTCACCTTTTTACCACCACTAATACTTAAAAAATTCCTGGAAACTACCAAAAATTGGAGACCACGAATTTGTCGATGCAAAATAGTTTCTTTTGGCAAAAAGAACGCATTATAAAATTTTAAGCCTTCTAAATGCATCGGATCTCACTCCTTTTCCACCCCTAGTACTGAAAAAATTCCTGGACACTATCCAAAATTCGAGACCACAAATTTTTCCGATACAGAGTAGTTGCAATTTCAAACGAAAAGGTCATAAATTTTCCTTCCTCTAGAACTTTCGGATCTCACTATTTTTCAGCCCCTACGTCTTAAAAAATTAATGAAATCTACCCAAAATCTTAACCCCGAATTTTTCGATTAAAGAAGTTTCAATTGATAAAAAGAAATACATAAAATCGTTATCCCCCTAAAACTTTCAGAACTCACCCCTTTTCCACCCACAATACTTTAAAAATTCCTGGAAACTACCCGAAATTTAACACCACGAATTTTTCGATGCAAAGTAGTTTCAACTGACAAGAAGAAGGCCATATAAAATTTTCAGCCCCCTAAACGCCTTGGATCACACCCGTTTTCCATCTCTGATACCTAAAATTTCCTGAAAACTACTTAAAATTCGAGACCTCGAATTTTTCGATTTACAGAAGTTTCAATTGATAAACATAAAGACATGAAATTGATATCCCCCTATAACTTTCATTACTCATCCTTTTTCTATCCCTAATACTTAAAAAAATTCTTGGAGACTAACAAAAATCCCAAACCACGAATTTTTCGATGCAAAGTAGTTCCATTTGACTAAAAGAAAGCCGTATAAACTTTTCTGCTCCCTAATCGCTTAGGGGTTTACTTTGCATAAAAAAATTGGTGGTCTCGAATTTTGGGTAGTTTCCAGGAATTTTTTAAGAATTACGGGTGGAAAAGAGGTGAGATATCTGAAAGTTTTAGGGGGATGACAATTTTATGTCTTTCTTTTTATCAATTAAACTTTCTTTCATCGCAAAATTCGTGGTTTGGGATTTTGGGTAGATGCCATGAATTTTTTAAGCCTTAGGGGCCGAAAAAGGGTGAGATCCGAAAGTTCTCGAAGGATGAAAATTTTATAAGGCCTTTTCGTTTTAAATTGAAACTATTCGTGATCGAAAAATTCGTGATCTCGAACTTTGGGTAGTTTCCAAGAATTTTTTTAGTATCAGGAGTGGAAAAGTGATGAGATCCGATGCGTTTATGGGGTTGAAAGTCTTATATGGCGTTCTTCTTGTCAAGTGAAACAACTTTACATAAAAAAATTCGTGGTCCCGGATTTTTGGTAGTTTCCAGGAATTTTGGAAGTATTAGGAGTGGAAAAGGGTGAGATCCAAGGCGTTTAGGGGACTGAAATTTTTATATGGAATTATTATATTTTGTTCTTCTCTTGTCAATTAAAACTATTTTTCATCGAAAAATTCGTAGTTTTGATTTTTAGGCAGTTTCTGGGAATTTTTAAAGTATTAGGGGTGGAAAAGGTGTGAGATCCGATACATTTAGGGGCCTTGGTGAGATCCAAGGTGTTTAGGGGGCTGAAATTTTTATATGAAATTATTATATTTTATTCTTCTCTTGCCAATTAAAACTATTTTTCATCGAAAAATTAAACTATTTTTCATCGAAAAATTCGTGGTTTTGAATTTTGGGCAGTTTCTAGGAATTTTTAAAGTATTAGGGGTAGAAAAGGTGTGAGATCCGATACGTTTCGGGGTCTGAAAATTTTATAAGGTCTTCTTCTTGTCAATTGAAACTACTTTGCATAAAAAAATTCGTTGTCTCGAATTTTGGGTAGTTTCCAGGAATTTTTTAAGTATTAGGGGTGGAAAAGGGGTGAGATATCTGAAACTTTTAGGGGATGACAATTTTGTCTCTCTTTTTATCAAATGAAAATTCTTCGAAACGAAAAATTCGTGGAATTGAATTTTGAGCAGTTTCCAGGAATTTTTTAAGTATTAAGGGTGGAAAAATGGATGAGGTCTAACAGTTTTTGGGGGATGACAATTTTATGTCTTTCTTTTTATCAATTAAAACTACTTTGAATCGAAAAATTCGTGGTATTGAATTTTTGGTAGATTCCATGAATTTTTTAAGTTTTAGAAGCTGAAAAAGGGTGAAATCCGAAAGTTCTAGAGGGATGAAAATTTTATGTGGCCTTTTCGTTTTAAATTAAAACTACTGTGCATCGAAAAATTCGTAGTTTCGAACTTTGGGTAGTTTCCAGGAATTTTTTAAGTATTAGAGGTGGAAAAGGGGTGAGATCCGAAGCTTTCAGGGGTCAGAAAATTTTATATTGCTTGCTTTTGGTCAATTAAAACTACTTTGCATCGAAAAATTCATGGTCTGAAATTTTTGTTAGTTTCCAGGGATTTTTTAAGTATTAGGGGTAGAAAAGGGGTGAGATATGAAAGTTCTAGGGGAATAACAATTTCATGTCTTTATTTTTATCAATTGAAACTTTTCTGAATCGAAAAATTCGAGCTCTCGAATTTTGGGCAGTTTCCGGGAATTTTGTAAGTATTAGGGGTGGAAAAGGGGTAAGTTCCGAGGGATCTAGAGGGACGAAACTTTTAGATATACTTTCTTTCACTGAGATTGACCATTTTCCGTCGTTAATTTTTTGGTCTCGCTTGTTTTTTCCAAATCGTGTTTTCGATGCTTCATTTTTTTAATCGTTGCAAACTGGAGTTACGTAATTGTTCATCAAGAAATAGTCTTCTTCTTCTTTTTGGTTTTTTAATCCTGGATGGCAAATTGAAGCTTTTCTGCACATTCAGATTTTTGAAGATGAATTTAATGCAAGTTGAGAGAATAACTTAATAGAAAATTGTATTTACTAATTAATTACTTGATCAAGAATAAAGCTGTTTGGTATTTCTTTGTGCAGCTTTTCAGCTACTGGAAAAACTCCATCAGGACTATTCCAAGCAGCTCCCATTGGAGTTCTCACGACTTTAGCCCCCAAGGCCTGAATCATATATTGTTTCTCATTTGACATCCAGTGAGGCATCACGATAATGCATTTATAGCCTTTTATAGAAGCTGCCATTGATAGACCAATTCCTGTATTTCCACTAGTTGGTTCAATTAATGTGCTACCTGGTTTCAATAAGCCTTTTTCTTCTGCATCTTGAATCATTCTGTAGGCTATTCTATCTTTCACTGATCCTCCTGGATTCAGGAATTCACACTTGACCACTAAGATTATCAAAAATAATTGCTAGAATTATCAAAAATATTTGCTAAAAGTTTCAAATTTTGTAAATCCTGATTTCCAAGTCTTTTTCAAAGTCTCAGTGTATTCAAATTTAGTTTGTTAATTGAAGTTTTTACCTTTATTTTTAATAACGAAAGTATTTAAAGTTTCAACGCAGAATATAATTAATTGATAATATTTACATAATTCGCATTTAATTCCATGCAACTTTGGTATTTTGTTGAGACGAATCATAGGAGTGTCACCAATTGCTTCTAAAATGTTTGGTAATATCGTTTTCCGATTCGTTTGACTGAAATAAATTAAGTAGAAAAAAAATGTTTTAAAAGTATGTTTTGAAAACATTAATGTTTTTAACTAGAACAAAAAAATCTTTATTTTTTTTTAACGAACTATACATATACACATATATATATATATACATATATATATATATATATATATATATATATATATAGATGTGCGTGTGTGTGTGTATGTATGGATGTCTGTATTAAATCATATAATAATTTCAAGTTCCACAACACAATTGATCAATACGCAGATCAATTTTTAATCTCCAAATGTTTGATGTCAATCTTAAAGAACAGTGAATCATTAATTTTGGATTTTTTCTTATTACTCACTTTCTGCGTTTTGAATGTGGTGTATCAGGGGAATTTGGCGTCCATGTACATTTTTGTGGTCTGTCTGGTTTGAGCAGCTCCATTTTAACAATTTTTCTTTAATATTTTTCCAGAGGAGGGAAAAATTCTAACTTTTATACTAAATGAAAATTGTTTCCTGCTAGAAACCAAAGACGATATTTCGTAATCAATGGAAAAAAAAACCGGTTTCCGCGTTTGGGATTTATTCAACACATTCGAATAATAATTACTGATAAGTGCTCTGGATGACTGCAATCTCGAAAGCAGACGGCCACACTGAAAAAAAAGTAGCATTGAATCAAGAAAATATTATGCGAACAAACGAATGTTTTCTTAATCGAAGTAAATTTTTCTCGAGACAAGAAAAATTGACTTAGTGAAATTTACTTCGATTAAGAAAATATTGGCTTGTCCGTATTTGAAACAATATTTTCTTGGTTCAATCCTATTTTTTTCAAATATTTTTTTCAAACCTAACAAAATGTTAGAGCAGTTTGTTAGGTTTTATCAGAATGGGATTTTATCAGTTTATTTTTAAATAGATAGAGGGAAAGACAAAGTTCTTCTAAACTTTAACCAATCAGCCCCTGAAAATATCTAAACTTCTTTTCAGAAGATTTAGAATACAATTTCGATAAAAATCTTCAATAGAGATGGAAAAAAAGATGCAAAACGGTTTATTCTTTTTATTTTCTTTATTTTCCTCACTGAGCTATATTGTAATAAAATGGATAATATTTATTTCGTTTCAGAAATTTAACAATGACCGTACCTAGTGTTGATAAAATTCAGTAAATCTAATTGTGTGACGATTCCCATACACTCCTGTTTTCTTTCGTCTAATACAACAGCGAAATTTGCTTTCTCGAAAATCCTCGCAATTTTACTAAGAGGTGTTGCTAAATCTACCTTATGAAATTCCGTCATAAGAATTTTCTTTACACAGTCTGTTTCCTCTATTTTTCCTGAGATAATGCTACTTATAATTTCGCTCAAAGTTACGATTCCTAAGATCTCGTTTTTTTTTTTTGGTGACTGGAATTTGCTGGATTTTTCCTTCCTGGAGGATTTCCATTGCCTCTCCAAAAGTCGCTTCTTCGGTAAGAATAACAGAGTCGGCTAACTCAATATCACAAAGTGGAAGATTCCACCACCACTCATTCCTCTCAATAGGCTTTGGATTACTCTGAAAAAAAAGAAAATTTACAAAAGAACTAGAAATAGAAAAAAAAATTGTTAGAATACAGATAGAATACTAGAATAGAATTCAACTTACTATAAAACCCTTGCTCTCCATCCAATAATCGGATACGAATCTCGTCATGCAATTCCGAATTCCATCAGCTAATAAAAGTACAACTCGTTTTTCTGCAGGTAAATCTTTGACGAACTTGATGGCACAGGATAAAACTGCTCCACTGCTTCCTCCAACGAGTAAACCCTCATCTCGTATCAGACTTCGAGCTGCTAGGAAAGAGTCAAGATCGTTCGATTTTAGTCACAAGTCTATGACACATTTATCCAGATTTGTAGGAACGAAAGGGTAGCTATAAAAAATATTTATCAGCATCTATAAATTTATAATTGAAGTTATTAAAAAGATTTTATTTACCCGATTCCCTCCATTTCTCGAGTGGTGATTGTAGGGTCGTTTAATTCTGGAGGATCTGCGGCTCCAAGGCCTTCCGGCTCCACAGCAATTACTTTAGTGTTTGGTGATAATTCCCGAAATTTTCGGGCAATCCCAGTAAGCGTTCCTCTAGTGCCAGATGCAGCGAATATGTAATCGATTTTGCCATCAGTTTGTTCAAAAATTTCTGTGGCTGTTGTATCGTAGTGAGCTAATGAATTTGAAGCGTTGATATACTGAAAGAATTTTAATTTGTAGTTTTGGGAGTTTAAATTATATTTCAATTGAATGATCTACTGTTGCCAGGAGATGATCTTCTAACTTATCTTTTTCAGGAATAAAATTCAGACTTCTCAAGTGGGAAATTAACTGATTATCAAAGATTTAATAATCGTAGCAATAAACGTAACAGAAGACGGATTAAGTAATCAAATTACTTGATTAGGAATGTAACTGTTTGGAATTTCACTATGCAGCCTTTCAGCTGTGGCATACATTCCATCTGGACCATCCCACACAGCATCTATTGGAGTCCTTACGACTTCAGCTCCGAGAGCCTGCATCGCATTTTGTTTCTCATTTGACATCCAGTGAGGCATGACAATAAGACATTTATAGCCTTTTACAGCAGCTGCCAATGCTACTCCAATTCCTGTATTTCCACTCGTCGGTTCAATTACCGTAAAACCTGGTTTCAATAAGCCTTTTTCTTCTGCATCTTCAAACATCCTGTAGCCTATTCTATCTTTTACCGATCCTTCTGGATTCATGAATTCGCATTTAACCACTGAAATTTTAAAAAAGTTACATTTTTAAGAATATCAAGATTTGCATTTCTAGTCTTCTTTTGCGAGGTCTGGGCTGCACTGAACTTTAATTTTTCAACAAAAATTTCTATTCAAAATTTTTTATAAACATTGACAATAATGGAAATCAGTTATTTCCCCAGTTTCATAAATCAGGCCTGCCAGCGAGTCACTTTTTTCACTTTTCGTCACTTTTTTTTAGAAGAGGTTTCCTGAAATCCTACAAAATTTTCAAAACTTATTTGAAATCTGTTAAAATTCTTCAGAAAATCCAACACTATCCCATAGTCTTCCATAATCCTTCGGACTCTGTCAAAATACTCCAAATTCTTCTCAAATCTTCCATAATTTTCAAAAAAAAATGTTAATCTGTTAGAATTCTCTAAAATTTCAGACTGAGTCATAATCTTCCAGAATCTCTCAGTCTTCTTACTCTTCAACATTTTTTTCAACATCTATTTAAATTTTTCAAAATATTATAAACTATTCCAGAATCTTGTAAAATCTTCTAAAATTTTCTGAACTCTTCCATGTCCATCTAGAATCTTCTAAAGGTTTCCAGAATTTTTTAGATTTCTATAAAATGTACAAAATTTTCTCAAATTTTTTGGAATTTTCAAAACTTATCTAAAATTTGTAAAAGTTCTCCAAAATATTCCAGAATCTTGCCTACAATATTACAGAAGATTCTGGAATATTTTGGAGAATTTTTACAAATTTTAGATAAGTTTTGAAAATTCCAAAAAATTTGAGAAAATTTTGTAGATTTTATGTGAATCTAAAAAATTCTGGAAACCTTTAGAAGATTTTAGATGGACATGGAAGTTCAGAAAATTTTAGAAGATTTTACAAGATCCTGGAATAGTTTATAATATTTTGAAAAATTTAAATAGATGTTGAAAAAAATTTTCTTTTGAATTTGAAAAAAATTTTGGATTCTTACATAATCTTTTGCAGTTTTTTGGGTTCTGCTATAATAATCTTATAATGTCGTAAAGAATATTCTAAAATTCTTCAATATTCTACAAAATATGCTAGATTGTTCCAGAATCTTCTAAATTTTTTAGGTTTTTTAAAGAATTTTTTAGAATTTTTAGGTTCCTACAAAATCTACAAAATTCTCTCAAATCTTGTAGAATCTTCAAAACTTATCTGAAATCCCTAAAAATTCTCCAAAATATTTGAGACTGTTCCAGAATCTTCTTTAACCTTCTAGAAAATTCTAGAATCTTCTAAAGGTTTCCCGAACTCTCCAGAATTTTTTAGATTTCTATAAAATCTAAAAAATTTTCTCAAATTTTTTAGAATTTTCAAAAATTTTCTGAAATCTCTAAAAATTCTCTAAAATATTTCGAAATCTTCTGTAATCTTGTAGATTCTTCTGGATTCTTCCATAATCTTTTACAGTTTTTTGGGTTCTGCTATAAAAATCTTATAACATTTTAAAGGATATTCTAAAATTCTTTAATATTCTACCAAATATGCTAGAGTGTTCCAGAATCTTCCAGATTCCTCAAGAATATTTTGAACTTTAGAATTTCCAGAATTCTGCAGAATCATTTAGAACCCTCTAAAATCTATAAAAGTCTCCTATAATCTTGAAAAATTCTTCTAGACTGATTTCAGAATCTTTCTAAAATTCTATCGGCTTTTTTAAAATTTAGAAAGAAAAATCTGGAAGATATTAAAAAATTTTAGAAATTTGTGCGAGAATTCAAAAAATGTTACAAGAATTTAGAAGACTAAAAAATTCTGGATATCTCTGTAAGAGTTCAAAAGATCCTGGAAGATTTTAGAAGGTTCTAGAAAATGCTTGAGGATTTTAGAAGAACTAAGAAGCCTCTGGAAGATTCTAAAAATTCAAAAAAACCTATGAGGTTATAAAAAGGATTTTGACGGATTTCAGAAGATTAATTGCATCTAAAATTATTTGGAAAATTTAAAATAAGTATTCTAGACGATTTTAAAAAGTTATCGAAAGTTATAGAAGATTTTATGACGGATTTCATCAAATTTTAGAGAGTTCCTAATAGTTCCTAAGATTTTTAAAGTCTAGAAATTTCTGGAGTATTTTTTAGATTCTAGACAGGAATCGTAAGATTTTTGGGTTTTCTGTAAGATTCTGAAGAATTGCAGCAGACTTATTTCAAAAATTTTTTTATGAAAATTTTAAAATTTGACAATTCCAAATATTTAATATTATTTAATATTTATAATTTCAATATCATTGATAGAATCGAAAATTTGTTGGTCACTTTTTGTCACTTTCTCCACTTTTTTCAATTTTGTACGTCGCTGGCAGGCCTGATATATTTTTTAAAAATTAGAGAACTTATTAGTATCAATATATTATTAATATATTATTATCAATATCAATTAATATCTGAAATAAAATTTTTAACAGGGAATATAATCAATTCTTGATTGATATTTGCATACAATCAATTACATATCAATTTGCATACAAATACATATCAATCAATTCTTGATTGATATTTGCATACACATTTCGCATTTTATTCCATGTAGCTTGGGTATTTTGTTGAGACGCACCATAGGAGTTTTTCCAACCGCGTCTAAAATAGTTGGTAATATCTTGTTTCGATCCATTTGACTGGAATAAAATAAATAGAAAAGATTCAAAAATATTATTTAAAAAAATTAATAATTTCTGCTTTCTTAACTCCAAGATACAGAAATAGCAAACAGAAATTCATATTTCAAAAAAGGATCAAGACTTGGTTACCGTCTGTTTCACAATTTTTTTTTCTACATTTAGAATAAATAAATTGTTGATTTTTTCTATTTACTCACTTTCTACGACTCGTATGTGGTGAATTAGTGGCATTGGATTTCCACGTACATCTTGATGGTTTATCCGGTCTGAGTTGAATTGCACTCGAATTTGCACAATGAGAAAGTTCTTTTAAACAAATTTCCTTCCATATAGTCCTGATTAGAAATTGCCTGGCAATCATGATCAGAAATCAAAAGACCACAAAACAATTTGTACTTTCCATTTTCTTTATTTTCATCGCTGTGTTGTACAAGAATGACAATATTTAAGTACCACAACCGAATGGAAGATAAGCATTAATTATAAAATTGATTATCTTAGACTGTAGATGCAAATAATGGAAAGATATAAAAATTCGTTTTAATATTAGGCAATAAGTAAAGACGGCTCCCAAATATTGCTCATTTATTTTGTTAGGTTATTAAGGCTGTCTAACTTGTCAAAAAAAGGTCGAAAATCATCATAAAAATTCGTGTAATCTCTTCGAAAAAAAGTTTCAAATTGAAATGTTTAAATTTTTTTTCAAACGCTTAATATGTATTTATTATTTTTAATATCAGTGGTAAGAAAGAGCAGTCATGTTTTGAGTTAAAAATTGTCAAACTGTTGATTCACACAATTTTGTAGTTTTAGAGTAGAAATGTAAAAATCAAAGTATGTTGAATTGATAGCTTTTTTTACTTTCATTATCTTCAGTAAATCTTAAAAATTATTTTTTAAAATGAATACAAAATATAAAATGCTTTCAGCAATTACATCGGATACTTTTTTTTCTAAAGTACTTTGAATATATTTTATTAAATTTTTATTAAATTTATTACTTAATGGAAAAGTTAAACTTTTCTTAAAACTTTTTCATATTGTTATTAACAATTGAAGTTAGAAAATTTTCAATATTTCTAATAACAATTGCATTATATTTGGCAGCAACAATTAATTTTTAACTGAAAATATAAATTCCAATTTAATCTCTTTCAAAAGATTTTTCAGATACTATTCAAGAAATATTGTTGGAAGTCTGAGATTCGAACTCAGAGAAGTAATAGAATATAGAAGTAATTCTAATAATAAATATCTCAAGTTTCAGAAAAAATTCTCTAGAATTTTAGACTGAGACATAATCTTCCAGAATCTCTTAGTCTTCTTACTCTTCAAAATTTTCTTCAACATCTATTTAAATTTTTCAAAATATTATAAACTATAATACTCATTAGGGGATTGCATTGACCCTCGATGAAAATAATCGTTTATAATGTGTTAACCCTAAAGCCAAAATTAACATCCAAAATTATAAACGATTATTATAAACTATTCTAGAATCTTATGAAATCTTCTAAAATTTTCTGAACACTTCCATAACCTTCTAGAATCTTCTAGAGGTTTCCAAAATTCTCCAGAATTTTTTAAATTCTTATGAAATCTACAATTTTTCTTCAAATTTTTTTAAATTTTCAAAACTTATCTGAATCTCTAAAAATACTCCAAAATATTCCAGAATCTTCTGTAACCTTATAGATTCTTCTGCATTCTTGCATAATTTTTTGCAGTTTTTTGGGTTCTGCTATAATAATCTTATGTCTTAAAGAATATTCTAAAATTCTTTAATATCCTACAAAAAATGCTAGATTGTTCCAGAATCTTCTAAAGGTTTTCAGAATTTTTCAGGTTCCTACAAAATCTATAAAATTTTTTCAAATCTTTTAGAATCTTCAAAACTTATCTTAAATCCCTAAAAATTCTCCAAAATAAACTATTCCAGAATCTTCTTTAATCTTCTAGATTCTTCTATAATCTTTTACAGTTTTTTGGGTTCTGCTATCAAAATCTTATAACATTTTAAAGAATATTCTAAAATTCTTTAATATTCTACCAAATATGCTAGAGTGTTCCAGAATCTTCCAGATTCCTCAAGAATATTTTGAACTTTAGAATTTCCAGAATTCTGCAGAATCATTTAGAACCCTCTAAAATCTACAGAAGACTCCTACAACTTTGAAAAATTCTTCTAGAGTGAGTTCAGAATCTTTCTAAAATTCTATTGACTTTTTTAAAATCTAGAAAAAAAATCTGGAAGATATTAAAAAATTTTAGAAGCTTGTGCGAGAATTCAAAAAATTTTACAAGAATTTAGAAGACTGAAAAATTCTGGATATCTTTATAAGAGTTCAAAAAATCCTGGAAAATTTTAGAAGGCCCTAGGAAATGCTTGGCGATTTTAGAAGACTTTGGAAAAATCAAGAAGTCCCTGGAAGATATTCTAAAAAATTCAAAAAAACTTATTAGGTTGTAAAGAGGATTTTGACGGATTTCGGAAGATTTATGCATCTAAAATTATTTGAAAAATTTAAAATAGGTATTCTAGACGATTTTAAAAGGTTATCGAGAGTTATATTTTAGAAGATTTTATCACGATAAGGATTTTATATTTTATTTATTTTTTTAATAAAGATTTTATCAATATTTAGAGAGTTCCTAAGATTTTTAAAGTCTAGAAATTTCTGGAGTATTTTTTAGATTCTAGACAGGAACGTAAGATTTGTGAGGATTTCTGTAAGATTCTACAGAGTTGTAGCAGATTTATTTCGGAAATTTGATTTGATGAAAATTTTAAAATTCGTCAATTTCATAATTGATAGAATCGAAAATTTGTTGATTACTTTTTGACCACTTTTGGTCACTTTTTCCTCTTTTTTTCAATTTTGTACGTCGCTAGCAGGCCTGATATATTTTTAAAAAGTGAGAGAACTTATTAGTATCAATCAATATGTTATTATCAATATCAATTAATATCTGAAATTAAATTTTTAACAGGAAATATAATTAATTTTTGATTGATGATATTTGCATACACATTTCACATTTTATTCCATTGAGTATTTTGTTGAGACGCACCATAGGATCCAACCGCATCGAAAATAGTCGATAATATCAACCGAATGGAAGATAAGTATTAATTATAAAATTGTTTATCTTAGACCGTAGATGCAAAAATGAATATAATGGAATTCGCTTTAATATTAGGCAATAAGTGAAGACGGCCCGCAAATATTGCTCATTTATTTTGTTAGGTTATTAAGGCTGTCTAACTTGTCGAAAAAAGTCAAAAATCATCATAAAAATTCGCGTAATATCTTTGAAAAAAAGTTTCAAAATTGAAATGTTTAATTTTTTTTCAAACTTTCAATATGTATTTATTATTTTTAATATCAGTGGTAAGAAAGAGCAGTCATGTTTTGAATTAAAAATTGACAAACTGTTGACTCACACAATTTTGTAGTTTTAGAGTAGAAATCAAAGTATGTTGAATTGATAGCTTCTTTTTACTTTCATTATCTTCAGTAAGTCTTAAATTTTTTTTTTAAATGAATACAAAATATAAAATGCCTTCAGTAATTAAATCGCTTTATTTTTTTTCTAAAGTACTTTGAATATATTTCTCTCGCTTTTTACTAAATTCATTGCCTAATGGAAAAGTTAAAATCTTCTTAAAACTTTTTCATATCGTTAATAATAATTGAAGTTAGAAAATTTTCAGTATTTCTAATAACAATTGCATTAGACTTGGCAGCAACGATGAATTTTTAACTGAAAGTATAAATTCTAATTCAATCTCTTTTAAAAGATTTTTCAGATATTCAAGAAATATTATTGGAAGTCTGAGATTCGAACTCGGGGAAGTAATAGAATATAGAAGTAATTCTAATAATAAATATCTCAAGTTTCAGAAAGATAAAATCTTTCTTTCTTTATAAAATTATGTGAGCCTTGTAAAGATTCACACCGTGTAGCAAACCACAAAAAACAATAAAAAATCATCTCGAGTGATTGTTTTTACCATATTTAAAAACAATTATTACGCATCTCCATTCGTGTGAATTGCACCATTACTGCTTTGACCGTCGCTGATAAATTCCAGTAAATCTATTTGGCTTGCAATTCCGACAAATGCACCGTTTTTGTGCTCGTCTAATACCACTGCGAAATTTTCTTTTTCGAGAATTCTGGAAAGTCTTCCAAGGGAAGTCGCTAAAGCTACTTTTCGAAATTGCTTTGACATCATTTTCTCAGCGCTGTCACTTTTCTTTCCTTTTCCTGAGATCAAAGAACTCAGAATTTCCTTCAGATTTACAACACCTATGACCTCGTTTTGCTGGTCAGTAACCGGAAGCTGATGGAACTTTCCTTCCTGGAGAATATGAATTGCTTCTTGGCAAGTTGCTCCTTTGGGCAAAATTACGGGTTTGTTCAAGTGAATACTGGAAACTGGAAGGTTCCACCACCATTTGTTGCTCTCAATTGGTTCTGGAGGATTCTGAAAAATTAGAAATATTTATATTAATGATCTTGAATAAAATTTCAATTCTAAAATGGTTTTTTAATTTATAAAAAAAAAAAGGATCCGAAGAAAAGAATTCAAATCTATTTTCCCAACTTACCAAGAAACCTCGGCTCTCCATCCAATAATCGGAAACGAATTTGGTCATGTAATTTCGAATTCCATCGGGCAATAAAATAACAACTCGCTTGTCTTCAGGCAAATCTTTTGCCAATTTCAGGGCAGATGATAAAATTCCTCCACTGCTTCCTCCAACGAGTAAACCCTCATTTTTTATCAGACTTCGAGCTGCTTGGAAAGATTCGCAGTCGTTTGATTTTACCCACATGTCAATGACACTGTTATCCAAAACCGTTGGAACAAAATCGTACCTGTAAAAATTAATTTCATTAGAATCTGGAAAATTCTGATTGAAAATAATTGTAATTTGAGAAGTTGGGGATTTTATTTACCCAATTCCTTCGACTTCGTAAAACGTGACCGGAGTTTGGTTTAGTTCTGGGGGATCAGCGAGAATACTGCCTTCCGGGTCAACTGCAACTATTTTGGTATTAGGTGATATTTCTCGGAATTTACGACCGATGCCACTAATAGTTCCTCCTGTTCCTGCTCCAGCAACTAAATAGTCGAGTTTTCCTCCAGTCTGCTCAAAAATTTCTTCCGCTGTTTGGTCGTAATGTGCCAATGGATTTCCACAGTTTGTGTACTAAACAAATTTAATTAGGGAAGTAGGCATTAATTTAAAAATAGAAATTTATTATATTAATTAATTAGACTTTGCTTTCTAAAATATCGAAATAAAATAAATACAGATGAAGTTCAAGTAACGAGGAATTATAAAAAAATAATTAAGAAATTAATTCTGATCGTTGAAAATTTTTCTTTCGTCTTTTTCGTTACTAAAATTGTACCCCATTAATCTTAGTTCGTTGAGAAGTAAAAAACGAATATACTACTGAATTACTAAAGTTATAATTTGGTAAGGAGATATCGATTACACAATGACCTCGAACACTTTTGATATCTTAAATCTGTCCTTGAAAATTCTCCAATTATTTAATCAACAAGTTTTGTATCTTACATTTTTTGTCACAAAAATTTTTTAGAACGCGAAACTGAGACAAATTTTTAAAAAGAATCACAAATTAATATATAAGAGCGCTGATAAATCACATCTACTTTTATATCTAAAAGCCGTGTTCAATCTGCATTGAGACATTGTTTTCTTCTCCTTTGTAAAAAAAAATCGCCTCTCTTAGAAATGAAGAATTTTTTTAAAATTTCTTTTAAAAAAGTTTTTACTAAATTTTCTGTTGCCAAAATTTTTTAGATTCCTATAAAATCTAAAAAATTTCCTTCAAAATCTTCAATTTTCTTTTCTTTTTCTTCAAATTTTCTTTAGAATTTTCAAAACTTATCTGAAATCTCTAAAAATACTCCAAAATATTCCAGAATTTTCTGTAATCTTGTAGATTCTTCTGGATTTTTACATAATATTTTACAGCTTTTTGGATTCTGCTATAATAATCTTATAAAGTCTTTAAGAATATTTTAAAATTCTTTAATATTTTACAAAATATGCTAGATTGTTCCAGAATCTTCTAAAGGTTTCCAGAATTTTTTAGGTTCCGACAAAATCTACAAAATTTTCTCAAATCTTTTAGAATCTTCAAAACTTATCTGAAATCCCTAAAAATTCTCCAAAATATTTGAGACTGTTCCAGAATATTCTTTAACCTTCAAGGCTCTTCTGGATTCTTCCATAATCTTCTACAGTTTTTTGGACTTTGCTATAAAAATCTTATAACATTTTAAAGAATATTCTAAAATTCTTTAATATTCTACTAAATATGCTAGTGTTCCAGAATCTTCTAGAATCCTCAAGAATATTTTGAACTTTAGAATTTCCATAATTCTGCAGAATTATTTAGAATACTCTCAAATTTACAAAAGATTCCAATAACTTCTAAAATCCTTCTAGACTTCTAGAGAGATATAAGACTGATTTCAGAATCTTTCTAAAATTCTATCGACTTTTTTAAAACCTAGAAAGAAAAATCTGGAAGATATTAAAAAATTTTAGAAATTTGTGCGAGAATTCAAAAAATTTTACAAGAATTTAGAAAACTGAAAAATTCTGCATATTTCTGTAAAAGTTTAAAAGATCCTGGAAGATTTTAGAAGGTCCTAGGAAATGCTTGAGGATTTTAGAAGAATTTGGAAGAATAAAGAAGTCCCTGGAAGATTATATAAACAATTCTAAAAAACCTACAAGATTATAAAAAGGATTTTGACAGATTTCAGAAGACTTAATGCATCTAAAATTATTTGGAAAGTTTAGAATAGGTATTCTAGACGATTTTAAAAGGTTATCGAAAGTTATAGAAAATTTTATGATGGATTTTATCAAGTTTTACAGATTTCCTAAGATTTTTAATGTCTAGAAATTTCTGGAGTATGTTTTAGATCCTAGACAGGAATCGTAAGATTTTTAAGGATTTCTGTAAGATTCTGAAGAATTGCAACAGACTGATTTCGGAAATTTGATTTGATGAAAATTTTAAAATTCGTTAATTTCATAATTGATAGAACCAAAAATTTGTTGATTACTTTTTGACCACTTTTGGTCACTTTTTCCTCTTTGAAAAAAAAGAGGAAAAAGTGACCAAAAGTGGTCAAAAAGTAATCAACAAATTTTCGGTTCTATCAAT
>JBAGKK010263318.1:0-42130 GCA_037177015.1 Euceroptres primus | reverse complement strand
AGGTATTTGTTGATTTACGTTTTTGCTTCTTAAATTGTACTTCGCTAAATTTATATACCAAACTCACAATATTCTTTGTTATAGATCTAATGACCTTTGATAAAGATACGCACATGTATCGAAACATAAGGAGTTTAATAGGAGTTTCTAAATAAAAATGACGATTTGAGAAAATTTGGACTCACATCATTTTTATTGCATCTTACTTATGATGACCGTAAGACTGAAATAATCACACTATACATCGTTATATTTTAAATGGTCTCCAAAAATCGGGATAGAAAAGAAATCTTCTTCTTCATCTTTTTTAAGATGATGTTTCACTGTTTTCATACATATTTATAGAAAGTATTTTAACTTCAATATTCATAAATAAGTCTCTTGATTATGAAAGATTGGTTTATTAAAATTGATCAGAGCATTTAAAGTTGAATTTATGAAATATCAAAAAACAAGAAGCTTTGGAACCTTAAAAAAAACTTGAAAGAAAAAAATAATAAAAGGCACTATCCTAAAAAGGGATTTGAGGAGTCACTCGCGGAAGCATTGTTGTTTTTGCTATCGGCAAATTCTGAGAAAATTACGACCCTGAAATAGAGTTCGAACTGTCAAGTCTAAGGATGACGAGAGGAAGACGCGAATTCAAAAATAGTGACGCACTACAACTCAAGGCAACCGAGAGTCGTTCAACTTCAACGTCAACAATGACGATTGCAAATTTTCATTTAACTTTGTTTTCCCATTATATCCGGAAATTTGAACAAAAAATTTGAGAGATTTCAAAGTATTTGACAGAAGTCGAATATTTATTCTGCTCGTTTTTTTAATTAAAAAAAAAGTAACTCGATCTTTGATCTGAATTAAAATTTCCACCCTCAAAATTCTATTAAGTCTTTAAAATATGTACAGAAATTATCAAATGAAATCCAAGAGATATTGAAATTAGATATTTTATTTTTATTATATATTTTAAAATTTTATAAAATGGTTTTAAATTTCTAGAACTAGATCAATAGCAATTTTTTTAGTATTATTTTTGGCAATTTTCTATGCAAATCTAATTATTTTGAAAAATTTATTTCTCAACTTCTAGCTGTATTGTTGCTTTTAAAAAATAAAGCATGAAACAGCCTTTGTCAAATATTGAATCTTCAGAATTTAATTTAAAGAAAAATGTTTTCTCAGTGAATGGAAGTTCTATCTCTCTCGATATATTAGTATTAGGGGAAGTTCAAAGCACTGAAAAACAATTTCAGAACCTTTTAAAAATATCGTATGAAAAGATCCACATCGAATGTATCATTTTACTCCCTCTGAAATAATATTTATTTTCAATTACAAAAGAATATTTCATTTTATCTACTCTTTTACTTCATTATCGCAAAATCTTTTTTATCAAATTTTTCTATTATCCGGTTTGAAAAATTCTCTTATTCATAAAGTAACCTCAGAAAAAGAAGTTTAAACGCAAGAAATATTTCTAAAAACCCAAATTGGAGAAAAAACTGTTTACAGATGATTTATGGTGTCACAAAAATGTGCATTTGCTTTTTTAAGACTGAGTTTGTTGAAATAACAATCATCGGTTGAATAACGACGAACTTATGCTTGTGGACATGCTTTTATTGTTTATATCGACAATCGATATCGATTCTTATTCACCTTAGAACGACTGTCGAACCTTTTTTCTTTCTTCTCTGTTTTTTATAAAAACGAGATTATCGTTGCATATTATGACGTATAATGCGATTGTCGGTGTGATATTGATTAGTCCGAGAAACATAAATTCATCGTTAACTATTCATAATATTTGATAGATTATAATAATATTTATAGACTTTATCAATATTTTTAATATTTATTTCACAATAGTTTTATAATTCAATCAAATAACAATGATTTAGTTGCTTGGACTTAACCTACTGCCCCACTGAACTACTTAAGCTAAAGACTAAAATTAATTTGAAAAACCGATAATTTGTTAATGAATTAAAAACTAACTATTATAAATCTGTATATTTCAAAATTAGTATATTTTTGGGGAGTGAAAAATAGATTTGCTAGAAAACAATTTATTTCCTTCGATAAATGAAAGTCTTTTAATCAGAAATAAAGACATATTATAAGGTCAAAGGTAAACTGTTAAAACATAGGTCCTTTCAATGTTTTAATCTTTATTGATTACCTGTTCTATCACGGGAGGAAAATAAACTTAGTGACTTTTAAAGTGGTTTGAAATCAAATAAATATTTTTAGTTTTAACGAGTTATTTCCAGAATTAAGTTAGATTAGAATAAATTCATTCATTACGGTGAAGTTATTGTTTGAAATTGGAAATTCTGTAAAAATATGTTTGATAAATTAAATGAACACACTTTCGAAATATAAAATTTTTTTATTCGATAATTACTTAATGATATTGAATAATAAATTAAAAATTTAAAGATTTTCAAACGATTCATTCAAGAAAAAAATTAGTTTCACCCACATAATGTCACAGAGTGTTGAAAGAAGAAAAGATTGTCTATGTAGTTTTTTTCTAACAATTTTGGAGGCCATTTAATTATATTTGAAGAAAGATTGTAAATCTATTCTGGATCTCTAGTTCTGTTCTCATTTTCTTATATTAGGTAACTCAACATTTATGTAAAACGGAAAATGAAAAATTTTTTAAATAAAATTATCTTTCTGAGTTTGAAAATAAGAGATTGAATGAATGGAAATTTCGAGAATAAGTAACAAACAAATCATTGTCAGTGTAAGTAGCATATTTCCTGAATTATTAAAATTCAATTGCGATGTTTTCTAAAGCTATTGAACCGCATGATTAGATCTTACATTTTCAATTAGCTGTGAGATTGGGAATTTCATATTCATAAATAGTTAATTTATTTATTCTCACATGATCATAAATCTCAAAGCACATGATTCTGATTTATCTGGCCAGTAATAAATTGCGACTCGATGATACTACATTGTTGACATCCAGAAAAAGTTAGTTCTTGATATTTTAAAATTGAAACTTTATTTAAAAATCTAATCTAAAAATAAAAAAAATTCTAAAGAAAGAAGCATTAATTCAGAATAAATTAGTTTTCAAATTCTCATTGTTTTTTATTTTCTGAAATTATTGTTTTTTAATTATAATAAATTATTCAAAGTCGATAGATAATTTTCTCTCTCATGACTTCTGTTGATTTCTTTAACAAGGCCAGGGGAAAATTTCTACGATCAATAAGGGCTTAAAACTTAAAATGTAAATTTAGAACTTTCTTTACCAAACATATAACAATTACTTTTAACCTTTTATGCATAATTTTTCAGTAATTTATATTTTATATAGATAAAAGTCGTTTATGAAAATTTGTTTAGACGTATAGATGCTTTACGCCAGCACGACGAGCAAGTTATTAGAAACAATTTTATTCTATAATTTACTGCACGAGAATCTTGAATATTCTCGTGATTTCTATCCGATTCTCTCGGCTAAATATCTCTAATTAACGTCAATTTAACTTGAATTTAGCGTTTATCGTGACTGTCGATAAATATGAAACAGTTTTTTTCATTCTAGAATCTAATATTATGTTCTGGAACTTTTCACTCGTATGTAATATTATTTTTTTTAAATTTGCTTTTTAAGTATATTTTTATTCTGTACAAATATAATCATTTGTTAAAAATTTTTTAAACTAAATTATTATACGTAAACTTAATTATTAATTTGGTGCTTCTCAACTTTTATTTGAAATAATATTTTCCCTTTGTTTCGAGAGATTTGATTCAGAAAAATTTCTAAATTTTTATGCAGATTCAATATGAAATTGAATTGAGTTATAAGATGGAAAAATCGCCTCAAGGTCTTGTATTATTGGTTTTGTTATGAAGAAGTTTGAATATTCACAATCTATGTAATTCAACATAATATCATAATGGCATAATGCGATTTGTCATGAGATTCAAAACTATACACGCATATAAGAAGTGTCTGAAGTTCAAAGAGAACACGACTCTTGTTTGTGAGGCAAAAAATGTGATAAGAAATGTGAGACAAAAAGAAATAAGAAAAAAACTCAATATCAAAGAGGAAATAAGGAATGAAATCTCGAATTGATTTCCCAAGAGAGATTCGAAATAAGAGGAAGTATAGTGGACTAAATAATAGAATATTAGGTTATTCAAGATTCGAAGTACAGTATTTATTATTTTACTTAACCTTGAAATATCTTTCACTTCTTGTTAATTTGTTGTACATTGACAATTACTGGAATTACTTGTCTGATCATTGGAAGTAAATTTCAATCTTCTCAGTTAATCACTGAACAATTGAAAACTTTAATTATTTTTTATCTGAAAAGACATTTTCAACTTTCGAAAACCACATTGTTATTTTGAAAATTATAACACTTGTTGATTGACGTCCGTGGTTCTTTTGTCTCGCTTGATTATAGCTTCATTTATTATTCTGCTCACGTCTCACAACTGTCATGATGGTAGAAACATTAATTGTTTGTATGGTGACAAAACTTGTTTTGTAAAATTATCCGTAATTGGTGATATGTAGTATTTCTAATTTGCACATCACGTTGAAAAAGCAGGAATAGTTTTCTGAGAAAAAAGATGAAAACCTTATCTAACACTAGGAAATGGTGTCTTTGGACCAATATTAGGACAAAAAATTATTTTTGTCATGCTTCCAGGATCTATTTGTGCACATGCAATATACGTGCTTATAGGCTTTTGTGGGACAGAAATAAACGTGTCCCAGTCGGTTTTGCTATTCCACACCTGCACTACATTCAAAATATTAAACTGGACAGTTGAAACCGTAAAACCGTTACCAAAAGAGATTTATGTTCACTATAAATAGCCTATTTTTGCTCATATTTTTTGGTGAACATTACACCTATTTTAGGTTTAAAATTAAGTTCAAAAGACAAATTAAATATGAATTCTAATTAAATATGAGTTTTTCAGTCATTTGCCTTCACCAAACGAAATTTCGTCTTTAATTAAACTATGGAAGGCGATTTTATGGTTTCTTCAATAAGTTCAAAAGTCTTTAATAATTAAGCTTGTCTATTTCCTGCTATAAATAATACTAAGTGCCAAACTGCAGATAGAATCTTATCTATTTATACACAGACTCTACAGATACATAATATCGAACTTTAACCATTGAGATAATTCTAAAAATAATGCACAGAATAATTCATGCTGCTACCATTTTAAGCTTTAATTTATATTGTCACATTGATAAGAGTCTGAATTTATAAAATATCTTTTGGATGCAGTTCACCATAGTCGTCATATTTCCGATTTTTATTAATTTTTTATCCTATTATCGGTTTTAAACTTGTGTGGAAAATCACTGGTATCATGTCCACGACCTACATTCAACGAATGGGATTCTTAGACGTGATTGTGGGATGTACGATGTACACGTGATATTGCATGTGCATCTAGAACAGTCATTAGGAAATTAAGTATGTAAACGTTCGCAATTTTTTAATTTAACCGTGTCGTAAGTTAATAGTGTTGACCCAGGAAATCTACTATCTTAATCTTATGAGCCTCAATTTGACTTTTGTGAACTCAATATTCTTTTCAGTTTGTCGCATATAAAGATATAAACGAAATTCAATTTGCAATTAAATTTACAGTATATTTCTCATTATCAAATTTATTCTTTAATAACCTTTGACTCTGTCATAATGTTTCGGCATGTACTTTCGAAATATATATTTTTTACACAAATAACAATGTGAGATTTTACGGCACAGTAAAACCGAAACCTTCACTTTTTTTCTGGTTAAACTTTCAACGCGTTTATAAGTTAAGGAAAAAATCCTTGTTTAATGGCGCCTGCAGCTATTTATGGAATCTAAATTATACTTGATAGCAAAGAAAACGTAAGCCATAAGTGTGCCAATAATTTGCGTGTTCGCATTTTGCATTGAAGGCTACTTCTTACTTGCGTCGTTGATTATAAAGCGTAAGCAAAATTACAAAATTAATGGTAGTGCATCCTTGACTCCTTGTTCTTGTTCTTCTTCAACGTCGCCAGAAGAATCGCTCTTTGAAAACGAAGAGTTCTTCGTCGACCTTCAGAGGTCGCGCGGAGTTTGCAGACTCTATCATTGGACTCATTTAAAACTCGAAACGAGATTTCTAATTTTCTACACTGTAGATTCTGCTAAAAACATAAAATTTATCACCAAAAAGCTACACTTATGCATCTGATTTCTGTTGAAGTATTTTTGTAATTTTTGAAAGAGGTAGAAAGATCTTGGACCTATAGTTTTTAATTAACTATATTTGGTCACATCATTACGGAACCAATGATATATTTTTAGTTTTAGCAATAATTACAAGAGAAAATGGAAAGAATTCTTCGTGTTCTCTAGAGGGATGAAGAAGAACGGATTTCTTCCCGATGCACTGCATATTAAGTGGATCGATTTCCTATCGCCTATCCTATGGCGATAATTCCTTTATTTCTTATGGCCAGTTCTCCAAGAAGAACTGGTTCTAGTCTTTGACCCTTTCTGAGAACGATTCTCATCCGTCTCTCTTGTAGTTCTCTTCTATCATTCTTTTCTCCGGTCTTACCCTTTTGTGTGCATCTATATGCATCAAAGCGGGTAAACGCACAGAGAAACCACCAAACTCAGGAATTCCTTTGTTCTTCAAGGCAAAACTCCCTTTCTTTTATTACTTAATTATTTTTAAAACGAACTATAAATTCTGTTACTTATGTTTCCAAGGTTTCAAAGTCAGGAAAATTTTATAAATTGAAGAACAAAAAGTCAGCGGATATTTAAAATGTTTTCGAACCTATTCCTGTTAATATTTTCTTTACCTTTTTTTAATCAATGTTTAAAATATTTCTTTCTATCAATTGCCCAAATCTTTCTGGAATAATAAAGGTACTAATTTTCTTAAACTATACCCATTATCATCTTAAGTAATTATTTTAAAAAATACCCATTTGAAAATTATTAAGGTTTCTCAGTAAAACAGGTAATAGAGTTTTGCTTTATTTTTCCGGTGCTCTGGTTTCTTTTGGGCTTGTCTTTTTTTAAATCTCTTTTTTCGTCTACTTCTTCGTATATAAGTTCATTCGCAACAGTTGAGGTTCCTCTTCTCTCTTTTCCTCCCTAGCAATGAACTCCGGAGGTTGTTGGCTGCATCGAGGAATGCAGACAGGAGACTCGCAAAAACTCCCACCGTACCATATACTCATCCTTTTCTCCTTATCTCTCCATCTCTCTCTTTTTCTCTTTTTTATACTCATTTTTTCCGTCTTTCCTCCCTGACCACATCCTTTTTTCTTTTTCTTAATTCAGACCCATCTAGACACGCGAATCTAACAAGTCTGGACCTACAAACCTAACCAGGGTCTTCAACCTCGACGAAGAATAAAGAAACGCATAAAACAATTTTTTAGGAACTGCATTGTTCCTTAGGTCCAATTTTTTACGAATTCAGTTCTGCAAAGGCAAAAAACTTAATTTTAAAAAAATTTTATATTCTTTCATTTCAATTTTATCAACCGTTTTGTATCTTTATTTTCTTATTTGTTTCAGGTAAGTGTCTTCTGATGGTTATCTTAATTGTCTACCTCTAAAATAGTTCATTCTGGTAAGTCAAAAAACAAAGTAAATTGAGTTTTAAAATATTAAGATAATTTCGATAACTTATGTTGTCATTGAAGAAAACTACTGTCTTGTTGTACATAGTTCAACAATTTCATGGAAAATAAATAACGATTATTTTCTCTATCTCCTGATTAAAAACCTGATATGGTTAATTGACTTTTCTTCAACTTTTCTGAAAGTTCATTGCACCTGAGGAGATAGTAATAATTATTAGCCACATACACACATCTCATGTTCTTTTATAACACGGTAAGTCTTGATAAAACCATAGCACTGATCCCACATTCAATATTGAATGCTGACCACCCAGAAACCAAAAGTTCAAATTTCTCTCTATCGGATGATCAAAACTTTCGCAAATATCATTATACTTTCACTGCCTCATTACAAAAATGGAAAAAATAAATTATATCCTCTTCATCTCGTTTTCCATTAATAAAAGTCAGTGATGCCGAAAGTTCATTGTTGTCTGGCAGAACAAAAGTTGCAGTAAGATAAACCTTATCTCTATCAATCCTTATAAGTAAAGAGCATATTTCAAAGATTATTATTATTACTTGCATGCATGCGGAAGAGATGAGAAACTTTCACGATTAAAATTTTGATTGGACTTGTTGAATCGAAATTTCAATCCAGGAGAAACATTTGTCTTGTACTTAAGTGGTTAAAAAAAAAAAATAAATAAATTCAAACATATTTCAAGTCTTAATTTATGACACGGAATTCTCCAAGTGAATTCTGAATCACATTTAACATTATCTATGTATGATAAATTCTGTTTGAATCGACCAAATTTTTGTTTGGTTCAATTAAATTTTTGGTTTAATATAAAGATTTTTGTCTGTTGAACTAAAATTTGATTCAACTAACAAAATTGTTTCCTGAGAGTAACCAAAAATGAATTTAGTTAAACGATTTGGTTGAATGAATCAATAATTTTTTGCTGAGAATGAGTGATTATTATTCATATACGTATAATTAAATATAGATGTGGGCATGTCCACACGAATGTGTTTGTATTTGCACACATTGGATACAAGCGACTCGGTGGGCCCAGTGCATAATCTTAGCTCCGGCAGTTTATCAACATTCTCAGGTTTCATGTCCGTTAAAGCCCACCCGCGCCTTTAGTGAAACCGACTGCAGTCGCGAACTTTAAATCAGTATTATGAGCTTGCTCTAATGCTCAGCCAATATTAGAGCTAATAATAAAATGAGACACCAACATAATATGACACTTAAACTAAAAGCAAGCATCGCATTTAGTATTGAAGAAAAAACCGAAGAAAAAGAATAAAAAATGATAAAATAAAATCAAAATGAAGAAAAAAATTTTAGAGCGAATAATAAAAGCCAGATTTAATCTTGTCTGATAAATCCTCAAATCTGTGATTCGAGGATCTGTGAATCGAGAGTTTGAAATAGAAATTTATATTTGAAAATGATATATTATTTCTGAAAAAAGAAAGTGATTCCGTAATTCGAATTTCTGCAGTTTGTTTTTAATTTCTTGCACTCTTGGAAGGAAATCATTAAATTTTACATTAGACAACTTTTTCCGAGAAATCATCGAGATTTCACGTGCACAAGGCATCCATCAATGTTGAGCATCTTTCGCGAAAGCGGTATCATAACATGGCACTGTAATTCCCGTTTTATAGTAAACGATTGATTGTGACCTTGAGAAAATACGAGTAGTTTTATTGACTTTAACGATTTCGAGAGCGATTGCACTACTTCGGTAAATTGACCTTTGGAAAATAAATTATTGATGACCCTCGGCGTACGTTGACCGAAACTTTTCTTGATCTACATGATCGTGAGGTTAACCTTCTGTTAATTAGTTCATTCACATTCTCTTGTTCAGCTCTGTTTTCTTCTCACGTAAATAACTTGAAATTCTGTTTGCTTTTGTTATTCAATTACAATCCAATTTTTATTTTATGTATAATTAAATATTTTAAAGGCTACTTTTCAGTATTATCTCTAAAAGAAAAGTATATTTTTTCTTAACACAATCGCTACACTATTTGTAGCGATTTCCTTTGTAAATAAACCTTTGTAAATAAACCTTTACTTTGTAAATAAATAAGTATTTTAGAAATTAGTAATCAAGTAAAATTAATAAATTATGTAAAATTTTCAAACATAACCTAAAAAAATTATAACTTCAAATTGTAGAATGTAGATTGCCAAAAATAGTTACGAAAATTGAAAGGCACCTTTTGGAATGTCAATGAAAGAATTACCATCGAATGAATCTGCACGTAGGCCCTCATTGTTACAAAATCGAACGTGGGTAAATCAGTTTTTATTTCCTGAAACAATACCTATACACACTTGTTTTCGATTGGCAATCAAAATCCCGGAATTGGTGGCTCATTTGTGGCCAAGGTCTGTCACCGAACACCTCGCCAAATACAGGTGCTCTGGTAATTTCGTTTTCATTACTTTCACAGTAAAAAAGAGTACTTAAAATTGTAACACCTTAAAATGGTTTGTATTAAATTCAGTAAAAAATTTTTTTTTGCTTAAATCCAGACAAATTTTACTGAATTTAATCCAAACTATTTTAAGGTGTAACGATTTTAAGTATTCTTTTTTACTGTGTGGTCCTCTTTCAGAAAAATATTTTTTTTGTTGAATTTTTGACTTGTTTGGACGACTAAGAACCATTCATAATCGAAAAATGAATTTTCTGACTGAAAAATATTTAACTGTACTTACTAAATTTTATTGTAACCAATCAAATTATTTTTTGGTCCTTATATGGATAATCAAATGATGCTTGATTTCCGGTGAAGAAGTAAATCATCTTTATTCTGAGGTTACTTGAATTTACTTCGGAATTTATTTTGGTAATGCAGGAAAAAAAAGCCACATAATAATTAGAAAGGCTTAACTGAAAATGGTGGGCAATAAATTTAGAGGTCAGCCAATTTGTTTCAAGAACGTCGTTTTTTAAACCATTTTTTTCGTGGTAGAGTAGGCTGTAAAAGTTATTTTTATCTCAGTGCTTTATGACTGACGTTTCATGATGAGGACGATTCCGGACATGATTTGAATTAGGAAATTAAATTTACAAGGTTCTAAACTAAAAATTCTTCTTTTATTGACAAGGAATCGTTTCCTTATTTGAATTTTTATAAAAAGATTCTCTTATCATTAAATGAGTAAAATGTATTTTCAAAATCTTTAACAATAGTTGTAGTCATATTTGAAGAATATTGAATAATTATAAATTATTTCTCACAGATGAAAGAAATTCCACTTCTTACAAATCAAATTGTGTAATGAACAAACTTGACACAAAAAGGTCAGCCTAAAATGTCAACTTCCTAAAATTAAATTTTTGTCTCATTAGAGACAGATAAGTATATGACCATGAAAATTATTACTGCAGAGTTCCAACATGTTCCAAGGATTGATATTAAAAAAAAAATTATATTTTTTTCACAAATATTTGCCAAATTAAATTGACAGTTACCTATCAAAATATATTATTATTTATCAGTATAAATTGATGAAACAATACTTAATCAACTGATTTATCGTTTGTGTTTATTGGATACGAGAAAGTTTTCACACGAATAGTTATTGGTGATTTAACAAAATTAATTGTAAAACTGGAATATTCTGGTTCAGACACCAAAGTGGAAAATTTCTCGTTGGCGCCACGTGCCTTGTTACTTAATTCCACTTAAATTGCACACTTTAATCGCATTTAAGCCCATTCAACTGTTCGTTTGAGAAATTATATACTAGATAGATGATAGAGATGACATTTCTAATAGCAACATTTCTAATATTCTCACAAAATGCTTAGAAAAAGAAAGAAACCGTTTCCAATTTTCTTTCACCAGTAACGTATTCATTTCACGTTATGCAATTGGTTATTTATTTTGAACAGATAGGAATAATATCCACAACAACCATAATTGTATTTTTATTTCTCAAGGTTTTAATTTCAATCCTGTTTTTCTACTTTGCTCAATCATTTATTTTCTCCGCTCAACAATGCGTGCAAGGTCCTGATATTTTTTCTGATAGTAATTATCCTTGCTGATGCATCAGATGAGAAGATCTGTATTCTCATTCGTGATGCAACCTTCGTTCTGGTTTTCGCGTCTTCCGCGAATAAAACGCGATTTTCGTGTGTTTACGACCTCTTGCCAAGCGTTTTTACTGGAAAATGTTCATTAATCACAGATACTGCTAATCGTTAATAGTTCGGACAAGGTTCTGTTATTTTTAAACGAGAGAGAAGTCTCGGTTTTCCCAGGATGTTGGAACCGGTCGGTTTTCTTGATCGTTGATCCTCTGGACCAGCTTTGGACTTATTGATTTGACCTGAAATGGTGGTTCCAAGACTCGTATTTTATTCTCAACGAACACAGTACAAACATGTCCTAACTGGTTTTCCATATGACGCAGCAAAAAATTGAAAAAAAGTCAGTCATCAGGCTTAATACGAGATTAGTGGAATTTCATTTTAGAATTGTTACATATCTGGAAATCTTGCCCTAAGTTTTTCTACGATTCAACAAAAAAAGAAAAATATCTTACAAGCATGTTCAGGCTGTACTGTCAACGTCAAAATTAATTAAACCTTTATCATGATTTTTAAAATAGAGCAAGATAGACTTATAATTTTATTTACATAAAACCAAATAAAACCAATATTTAATTACATAAAACCAAAAAATCAGTCATCCGGCTTAATACGAGATTAGTGGAATTTCATTTTAGAATTGTTACATATCTGGAAATCTTGCCCTAAGTTTTTCTACGATTCAACAAAAAAAGAAAAATATCTTACAAGCATGTTCAGGCTGTACTGTCAACGTCAAAATTAATTAAACCTTTATCATGATTTATAAAATAGAGCAAGATAGACTTATAATTTTATTTACATAAAACCAAATATTACTAAATGATTTAGAAGTTGTACAGAGGAAGGAAAATTGCAAGGGAAAATATCACAAGGATATAAAACACTGAAATTACTTTAATGTGCCAATTAACTCGTCATTAATTTCAATCGTACCAATAGAAACGGAATAATAGCAACTAGTCGAAAACAATGATTGTTGATCGTTAAAGATTAGCTGTGTCGTAATTATAAAATTTACAATTATTATTATAATTGTCAAGTTCTTAACACTGTCAGTAGTAACAAAAAGCCAACTTGTTATTATACACTGAACGCGCGGTTCTTTGCCGAGCGAAATATTGCTTCCAGGAAGTAGTTTATGCATACTAACACATTCAAATTTGGGCAAGCGGTCCGAGGGGACGAAGAAAGCTGAACCCGGAGATCAGCGGGAGCGTAGCAACAAAGTGCGCGATAGTGACGCAGTAGTCTACGCGTCGGTTCGTATCAGTTCGTTTTGAGTGTTTTGGTTATGCATTACGTGTAATAATTCATAAATACTAACTAAATCGAACTTAACAGTAAAGTAGACGTTAAATTAAACTTATATTTAAAAAATTTTTTTTTGCCTTTGAGGCAACCCCCGAAGCCGGCATTAAATCGGACTTTCAGTGTATTTTCCTTGTGTTACGTATCGAAGTGTTCTATTTTTTAAAATTTTTTTATGTTAAATGATCCTAGAATGATTTAAAAGTTGTGGTTCAATTTTTGTTTTGATGTAAAGTTGTATTAATGTTTCTTTGCCTCATATTATATTTTATTGTGGCTTATCCATCTAGATTTAAATTCTATACTTATATAGTATAAAATGTAATTATATATGAAAATACACTCTCATGTGATGAGAATGTAATTAATATCACATATTATGATAATTTATAAGCACTATTAAATAATTCCAGTTTTTTTATACTTGACAGACTTGAAATTTCATTTTATGACGAGAATAATCTCCAATTACCGATGTTTAAAGACTCATGAGGATCACCAAAGTGTCACGAGACCGCGATATGTTCTCACGTGCTCTTATTGTACGTCACTTGTGAGCACACATAAAAAATGCAGATATCGGATAACTAGTTCACGTTATCAGGGAAAGACGATCAGCAAATACGAATTAAACAGTACTTTTCGGTTTACTAGAAAAGTAAATTCAGAATAAATATTCACCAATATTGTACATTAAAAAAAAAATGTATATATTCAAAAAAAAAAAGAAAGAAACAAAACTCGTTTATTTCGTTTAATCGAATTTTTGGGTTAATTAAAAAAATGTTGCATTGATTTAACTAAATATAAAATATAGAAATTAATAAAATGGTAACCAAGTATTAAAATTTTAATAAAGTAAAAGTGAAGTGTAAATTAAAAAGAAGTGCAAAAGTTCGAGGTGAACGACCCTCTTGAATTTCACCCACGCAACCATAGTTAGAAAATTTCACTGCCTGTCAATGATTAAAAAAAGCAGCGAAAAAATAAAATGTCAAGAGAAATCATGAGTGCATTTCGAAGAGATTTAATCCTCTCAAATATAATCCGAGACTTGTCAAGGATTTTATTAGTTGATCGCCTTAATGCGCAACAACTTTCACGATTGTTTAATGACTTGAATGGGACAGTTGGTGCAGGTTGTGGTTCCGTTTTCATACAAGGTCATCATTTACCTTAACAGTTTTCAAGATCTCCTTTTTTTACTACTTAACTGTACATAAAATTGACTTTCATACGTTGAAACATAATTTTCTGTGATTGATGTTAATTCTGTGAAATTGAAGTTTCTTTTATATTTTTGTTTCATAACTAACGGTTAGTTTTATTGGAAATAACACTACCATTTTAAATCATGAAATTAATATAACTCTCAAACAATAATTTATTTTATATTCATTTAAAATAAAATATAATTTATGTACATTTTTAATTATGTTTTGCTTTATGACTAAATGTTCCAACATTTTATGTATATATTAGTAATTAATTAATCAATTTATGAACAAATTAAAGATGTTCTTTTAATATTAATCATAATAATTTACATAATAATAATAATTATTATTATTCATAATAATATTAATCATTATACATAAATGATAAATTTATCCATATTATTGAATTTTTAATCGCAGAGCAAAATATATTTACTGAGAGACAACATTGTAATCCAATGATGCTAGTCTGTTTCTGTTTTGTGTGTTCAAATTTGAACACGTAATTCGAGTTTATTTTTTATTTGTACAATGACGACAAGCAAATGGCTGATTATGATAATTAGATAATTATTTTCCTTCTTTTATGGTTTTTAAACATTTCCTATTTAAAATATATTAGGTTCGTATTAGTAAGGTTATTTCTGCCGAGAGAATATGCTTAATTTACATTCTAAATTTATTTTTAGTTGCTCCAGTAGTAAAGTGTTTTGGGTTTTAGAGTCAAGATGTAATACTTATTAATTTATTCGGGAAATAACATTTATAATACATAAAGTTTTAAAAATATCTTGCTACATAATGTTCAAGAAATAAAATCAGAAATTGAATCATAAATTAATGAACAACTTGTAATAGAATAATTCAAACAGGGAGTGATTAAAAACTATACTATTTTTGTACTTTTGCATTTGCATTGCTTAATAAACGTTAATTGGCTTCTTATAGACTTTATTAATTATAACTGAACTTTGCCAGGCTCTGTGCCTGCATTGTGTTAAAATAGTATTTTATGATTATGACCATAATATCGCAAAATGTCCTTTGTTTGATTCTTGTACGTATAACGTTATTACAGACATACATATATTATGATTTCTATAAATAAATGCAGAGTTAGAACTATTTAACTATTTGCTGCCATCAACGGGATCAAAAGGGTCTTTTGTAATAATAGTTCCTTATAATTTTATTGAAGGAAGCTTGGTTTAATTCCAAGCAATCGTTCCATTTGATCAAGTTCAGTAAATTATAGTTAATAAATCAATTAAAGATCAATAAATTGAAAAAATAAAATTTTATTTGAAATCGTGAATATTTTTGGTTTTTGATAACTTAATTTTACTTTAATTTAAATAATGTCTACTGCCCAGAATATGATGAAAAGATTTATGTATTTTTATGAAACGTAATATTGGGTTGCAAAATTCATTTAACCATCAAGGAAGGTAGAGTTGTTGCTTGTTAATTTTATTCTTAACACGACGTGATAATAAATCAATAATCCATAACGAAATGAAAATTTTGTTACCACCCACGATGCAGTTTTTTATCGACAGCTCGTATTATTATATCAGCTTAGAAAATCTCTAAAGAGACCTCGGCTTTTTTAACTTTGACCTTTTCGAATTCACAAATACACGAAGAAAGAAAATTGAATCCAATTTTAGAATTCAATTTTATAGAATAGAATAGTTTCTACAATCAAATCCCTTTAAAAATAAAAGCAAGTTTTCTTATAAACTTTGCAGGGTATTTAATTTATTCATATCGAATTAAATATTGTGATGAAAATCCAAGTTTTTATTTTTCTTACATTGATTAAATATTTTTCAAGGCCATCGTCAGTTAGTGATGAGAAACATGGTCGTATCTCAGGGCCCTTCGACGCCAGTGCTTGTCTCGAGGATATTATCACAATGCCAGTCGTTATCACGTAACATAACAGCTGATTATCGGAACGTGGCCCTCGCTTTTATAATCTGTTTGTAGAACTCGTGCACAAATATTCTATTTCTATACATTTCTATTTAAAAAAATACTGCTCACAATTTCTAAAGCGAAGAAAATCAATTTTGCAATTTGAATTTCGCGCCACAATTGAAAATTTTCGATTATAACATAACCTCAAAGCAAAATAGGAATTTTTATTGGTTTAGAGGTTATGTTTAAGTGGTTTTTACGAGTAAATTAGGGCGCGAAATTTAAATCACAAAATTGTCTTCCTTCGGTTAGCAAATTATTTTCTAAATAAAATGTTTGTACAAACTAAGGCAAAGTTCAGGTTGACTTTCCTGGCTAAATGGTAAATGTCATACTTGAGTCCTTGATGATCACGATCTTGGTAATAAAGGATTGCACCAATATCACGTTCGCCAATAAAGTTGCGGTTTTACGAGAGATTTCATTTAGAACCAGGTTCGATGATCGGTAATCTAGGATATAAAAACAGTCTGGAACATTTTTAATAAATATGAGATTCTCATTTTAAAATATTTCTTTAATTTTGTCATTTAATTTTATGGTACATAATTTAAATTCCTCATTAAGTCAATGAACTGTACCTGCAACGTAAATAATTCATTGAATAAATCGAATCAAGATTGAATGGGATATTTTTCTATTTAGATCGTAATTCGATTGATTCATTGATCCTATTAATTATCCGTCAACAAAAGTATTCATCGAGTCAATTGGATCATGATTAAATAAGACACCTCTAAATTAATCATAATTCTATTGAAACAATTTTTTTCCTTTAGCAGAGAGTCTATTGAATCTGAATCTTTCCCCGATTACTATAATTATTATTTTGAGCAAAGGTAATTAATTTATGTTGAAGACTACAGATAAGAAATTTTTTAAAATTTCAATTTTACACAACAAGTTGATAATTAAAACGATCTTTCCACAACTGATTTGTACTGAATTTTGAATAAATTTTCTTATGGAGATTAGAAAAAATGTATATTATGTCAAACCTAAAATTTCCACAATTAGAAAAAAATGCTAGAGGTAAACATTGTACAAGTAAGCAGTTTGTAAGGCGAGTAAATTCCAGATTCTGTCTAGACGATTTTTTTTTAAAGATGGAAATCTTCATTCTAAAAATCATCTTCTGATGTTGTTGTTAAAAAATTTGTTTACTTGATATTTCTTGAAGATATCAATAAATTTCCATAAATTGCATTTATGGACAAATTTCTGAAACCTTAAATTTTTTGGTTTTTCGAAAATTCAGAAATGATATATAACTCCGTTATTTTAATAAAAATGTGAAATATTCATCAAATAAAAGATCCTGAAATTTTCCAAGCGTAAATATAAAATTGAAGAAGAGCAATATTGAGAATCACTGAACTACCTTATTCACTCGAATGCACCTTCGAGTTAGAGAAACGTGGGAGTATATTTTATAGTAAAAATTAGAAATATCCAACAAGTTTTATAAACAAAAACCCACATGGGATGATCATCTATTCGAAACTGCGATCTTTTTGCAAGGGAAAAAACAGTTTTGTTTCGATTGAGTCAGTCTATTATTGACATTTATTAATTAAACTCCTTCCATTGTTGTCCATTTGCCACTGACACCGATTCATATTACATATTGCGTTTAACACAATCTCTATTTTTGATGAAACTGCTGAAGCCAGAAAATATAAAACGGATTCTATTTTTGATGAAACTGGATATATACTAAAATATGAATTTTTTATGACAACGGATCTATACTGAAATATGAGTTTTAATGCACTATTTTTCAACAATTTATCAGCAATTTTATTGTACAATAATAAGTGGGAGATGAATTATTTAAGCTGACCCTAAAGCCAAATTTACCATCCAATATTATAAACTATTATTGTACAATATTACTCAATATTATACAATTTGAAATTTGAATGTACAGTTTAAAAATTCCGTTACGTAAAATTCTTCTAATATACAATTTGAATATTGTACAATATTGGCTTATAGTTCTGATATTTTAGCAATTTTTTCCGTAACAAAAAAATTAATTTATGACGTGCAATTGGCTCGCTACAGTCCTTTAAAACGATTGGCGCGCTTTTTATGCGCGCCATATTAAAAACGCGCTTTTCTGAAAATAAAATTGCAAAAAGTATATCTCTATTTACAAATCTGCGAACGTAATCAAAACTAACATTTACGATAAATTCAATTAAAAATTGTTATAAAATATTACAAAAATTGATGAATTATTTCAAGCTTGAACTTTCCCCTTTTCTCTAAGTTCTAAAATATATGACGTAAAGGTAATGTCTCTCATGGAAAAATGACGAAGTCAATGTAAAAAAAGTTTTCAAACTTACCATCTGATATGGAAGAAATTTGAATCTAAGCTCTAAGCTCTACTCTCTACTCTACACATAAGACCTAGGCGTCTAAGGTCTAGGGGTCTAGGCCTAAAGCGATACAATGCATTAGTAGAAAATTCTTAGAACGTAGAATTTTCCCTTCGACTTTCCCTTTTACACCTCCTTGAATTGAGAAGCCCTTTTCATGTCAGCGTCATCGCCTGGGTCGCTGTTTCGATTGTGGAGTGGGTCCCGGAGGGGCAAAGGGGGTGGTGAGAGACGACGGTCGGCGTCTGTCTCTCCCCTTCTCCCCACTTGCCCTCATTTTCCCCACCAAATCTCTACCCCCACCAATTTTCGCCCATTCCCCGGAACCCCGCCCGCACCGCAAGTTATAAAAGCTCCGAGTAACGCGCGCCAAGCCTTAGTGAGGTTCCGGACTCATTAGCGAATGTCTTCATGTTTTGAAAGGTCCTTTGCTTATACCCGAATTAAAATTTCCCACTTCTCATTTGCTAAACGTAAACAAACTCTAATTTCGCACCAGTAGTGCTACTTCGTGAAAACTGTGCCACCTGCTTTACTTGTGTTCTTTCCGGATTTTCCAAACAAGTAAGTCCTTCGCAACATACTTTCGAATTTAATGAGTGTGTGAAAGATTGAGTGGGTGGTGAATTTGTGGTGTTTTCATTTTTGTTGGTCAATTATCCAGTGAAATGTTGATGAAAAACTGTCATTTTTAACCCTGGATATTTGGAAACAGACTTGAAAGCGTGGTATGGCATTTTTTGGAGTTTGTATTATTTGTTGTGAATTGCAGATTGTTTATTACACTTTAGAATATTTATTTTACATTATTTTGTACAGTAAACATTTGTTACTCTTCAAGTCTTCAATATGTAGAACAATTTAGACTACTTTTGATAATTTTCAGTATTTATTACAATTCAAAATACTTATTGCATATTGTGAAGTAATTGTTGCAATTGTATAACACTGCATTATGCAATGTACATTTCAATAATTATTGTCAGACACTTTACAATCTTCATCATTATCAGTTAAAGTACATTGTTGTAAATTACAATTGTAATTTTCAAAATGTACACTGACATCAATTTGCAATTTCAAGTGTACAATGTCCAATCGTAAATTGTAGCAGAACGAATGGTTGTAATTTGTGGAATTCACAATTGTAATTTTTACTACCTACACTTCTTGCACTTCAGAGGAATGTTTCACTTTCAAGTATGATATTTTCATTCAGTTTTGGAAAATTAACAATCCGTCCTTATAATATCAAATGTAAATAAAAACTAGTATTGTTTGTATACAAATGCAAATTTGAAGGTCTGCCATTAGTGGGCCGTTGCTTGGACGGTCGTCACTCATGTTGTTCATTCCTCTATCTTTCATGATAGCAATGGCGCTCACAATGTCTAACAACGGTAAAATCGTTACGCCACTGTGACTGGCATGGTTTTTCTCAAGTGAAAGAGTTTCGGGGAAAAAATTATGTGCAGATTTACAGTCAATCGCAATTGGTAGAGAAAGTAGGGAGCGTTGTTTCCGTTACAATTGTATACTCATTTCAAAATTTTAAATTCTGTATTGGGCATTATTATCATTTCTTAATTTGATTTTTTCTTATCCAATTTTTATATTTAATTTTCGTCAAATTGACAAACTATAATTGTACAATTTTATGAAATTGTAAGTGTACAATTTTATAAACTTGTAAGTATACAATTTTATGAAATTGTAAGTGTACAATTTTATAAACTTATAAGTATACAATTTTATGAAATTGTAAGTGTACAATTTTATAAACTTGTAAGTATACAATTTTATGAAATTGTATGTATACAATTTTATGAGATTGTAAATGTACAATTTTATGAAATTGTAAGTGTACAATTTTATGAAATTGCAAGTGTACAATTTTATGAAATTGTAAGTGTACAATTTTATGAGATTGTAAGTGTACAATTTTATCAAATTGTAATTGTATAATTTTATCAAATTGTAATTGTACAATTTTATCAAATTGTAATTGTACAATGGGTAAGGTTACAATTCTGTAGACTCTTGTAGTTTTGAAATATTGTATAGTATATTGTACCATGAATATAGTTTGGAAGGGAGTTAACCTAGGTCCTCGAAAAGGATTCAATTTCAGTCGGAAGTACCAATAAAATTTCAGATACGAAGGTAAAATTGTACAATACTGAAGCACTGAAGGTAACACATTTTGAGATAAATGTTCAAATGCTAATGAGACAGGAAGGCTTTGGACCTAGTTCATGATGAAATTGAGAGAGCATGGAGTACAAGTGACCGTGAGAATCAATACTCTCGACCCAGAGGTGTGCTGCAATCTTCAGCCTCGTTCATATGTAGCGACGCATACCAAAATCATGCCAAAGAGGTCACAGCAGTTTTCCTCCTAGGAAAAGTATACAACAGGAAAAAATTTCCAGAAAAATGTTATATAAATATTGTAGCTCCATTGTTCGCTAAACAATACAAGGAAAAATAAATTTTTAACCCATTACAGGGGTTTCCTGGTATGCACCTTGAACCAGGAAAAATGTACTTCAAAAGCTATATTTACTTCTGTGAAGTTCATTATGCAGAAATTTAAATTTTAGGTTGTAAATATTATGATGCAGGCTCCAAGCTTCGGAAGATGTTACACATTTTTGTGTTGTTTTGTGCAGCTTTTTGGAGCAGTCTTTATGTAAAGTGAGGATTTATTTTGTAAAATCATTTCAATTGTTTATGATTGATTACAATTCATTAAGTATTTTCTCCTTCTGAATCATAAATTCTGGAATATTTCTAGGTAAACATTTTTACTTTTCTGCAAAAATAACTTTAAATCTTGCAATAAAAGTAAGGTCTCAAAATTTATGAAAATTACCAATTTTATAAACTTCTTATTAACTGTTGAAGAAGAAAGTTTTTCGTACTTTCCTGTACTTTGGTAACACTCTAGCAGACCTGAACAGGCACCTTCTGAATCTTCTTCTCCATCCTCCTCTTCGAAGAAATTCATCCCTTCTTCGTTTCTGTCTACCACTCAACGAGCTTCCCTCCAGAATGGCAAACCAAGCCTACCCTACACCTACAGTACTGTAGGTCAGTTTTGCCTTCTGTTTTAGAATTCCAGAAACTGTACACTCAGGAAAAAAAATTTTTCGTTTAATTCATCTTGAAATTATTCACTAAACTTTGGTGTACTCAACCAAAATTCGAAATTTTAATAGGAATTAGAATTAGACACAAAAAATTATAGCTTTTTTTTTGCAAAAATTCAGTACAAAGTATTTTAAAAATGCGTAACTTCGCACCTGCGTAATATTTACATCGCAAAGAGGTCACACCTTGTCGCTTCGTTCCCGGAGAATCGCGAGGCCAGTTCCGTTATGTCAATCACTATATTCTCAGTACCTGCTTCGGAATTTAAATTTTTCAACTGCGCGTTATAAAGATTCTTTTCCTCACAAGTAACTTGACAAGATACCTGCAAAAAAATATTTTCTTGTCTCAGGCTTAAGGCTGCTAATAGATTAAAGTCTCGAACAAGTCTCGAGGTTTTCGCGAGATTATTCAAATTGCAAATATCGAGAGATTAGAATCTTTTAATTGTTTCAATAGTCCTTGGCGATCGCCAGATACGATTATCTTAATAATACGTATTTGAATAGTTTGCACAGCTGAGATTTTCAGTTAATTACACCTGAGTCATACATTTTTATAGGTAATCCTTAGTAACATAACAGGCCTAGAACCGAATGAGTTAGTCGAGTTAGCGCTTACCCCGAAAGGCATATGGCTTAATGATATAATGTATAATAATAATTATAATAAAAACATAAATTAATAATAGCAAAAAAAATAGTTATTATGCACTTACAGAAATAATTATTCTGATGAGAAAAATTGATTTTCAATCAATAAAACTTTAGTTTTTGGTTAAATTTTATTAACTAAACATTGTATTCAATAATAATTAAATCAAATAACTTGTGAACTCAACTAGATATCTTGATCTTTTTGTTTCCTCTTTTTATGAAAAATTTGTCATCATTTGTACGACAATTCTGGTTTGAGTAAACTTTTCAACCTGAGATATTTTCTTTTATATATTTTTCTTTTGAATATTATTGTATCAATTCAACTCATTCCCCCAGTGTGACATAATTATTATATTATTATATAATAATAATTATATTATTGTATAATTATATTTTGTTTTATATAATAATTTATTTTATAATATATAAAATATATATAAAACTTATATAATAAGTTTTATATAATAATTATATTATTGTATCAATTCAACTCATTCCCCCAGATGTGACATAATTATGAGTCCTTGTGAATGACGAAATCTGCGAATGATTCAGACCCTTCTTATATAAAGGAGTTTATAAACAACGCATTTTTCCCCTTCACATGTTTCAGCACGTGGCACTGTTCTAAAAATTTCGAGACGAAAATTAGACCAATTTAAGCTCTGGTTGTGACTGTTTGAACACAAACGTCCTCCCCAATGAAATTACAGTTGATTTAACAAAATTTTACCTTGATATAAACTACCTATGCAAAGAATAAACAATTTTATAAGAAACATAGATATAATAATTTACATACATAAACTAATAAAATATAAAAATTGATTTAAATTAAAAATTATTAAATTATTTTTTAAATAAAAATATCTTAATTGAACCTTAGATTCGGCCTTGAATATAACCTCATATCTATGTTAAACTGTAATTTTTATTTATTGAAAAGATAAAAATCGATTGATTCTGATAACCTGAATGTAATTCTAGATATAGTAAATTTCATCAATTTATTGCCTTTAAGGAAAAAAATAAAAGATATCAATGAGGTTGAGTAAACAAAATAAATCACTATTAAAGTCCCATTAATCAGGAAATCAGATGTCCTGAATAAAGAATGATTTAGCTTTTTAAAATGGATTTCTTTGACTCTAGTTTAAAATAAAATAACAGTCTTTGGACTTTATACTCTATTATTAAGATAATTTTATTTATTCCCTGTTATTTAGTCTTTTATTTATTCCTTTTCTTTATATTTTCTTTCTTTTTTAGTCTTTAAATTTAACATGGGATTTTTAATTTGAAATCAGATTATCAGCCAGATTTCTGACCGTTCACTTTTCTCATTAATCGTCTCCGGGAGCAAGTTTCTACCGCCTCTGTACACTAAATTTTTCTTTTTCTCGCGTGGGTTTTATCTCATATTGCGAAAAGCATTGGCGTGAGAGAGAAGAATAAGAGCTTCCGTTTCCGGTCGATATCGAGATTCACCCCCGCGTCTTGGTTTGTCTCCAGGGTTGTCGACCTCATTTCAACTCCCTTCGCAAATCGAACGAATCTCGTCGCGACGCCAAGGAGGGGTCACGCATGTGGGTTACACACATTTACACCTACAGGAACGTAACGATCGTTATCGAATCCCTTCGCCGGAAAAAACCATCAACTTGAACAATTAATTATTAATTCAAAATTTATTGATTAAACTCGCTCATTTGATGTAAAAACACTATCCTTTTACTGTTTTTTTTCTCCTGTGACAATATATTATGTAAATTCAGTTACTGACTTTCATTTTTCACTTCATTCAATTCAATATAATGAAATTGATTTAAAATCAAGCTTGAAAAGTAATAAATAAGAAATACGTTTTTAAAATCATTTTTTAGAAAACAAATAATATTGTTTACGCCCCTGTCTACGCATTGACGAATACACACACGCGTATAGTTCGTCGCAACACCATGACACATGCGCATTGAACTCAGGCATGACTGAAGCCCGGGAATCCACGGCAAAGTTCACATTTTAACCCGAGGTCGTGTTCGGGCTCTCGAAACGATTTTAGACGCCTTTTTTTAGAAAAAGTAAATTTTTCCAACTTATATAGAATCATAGATTTCTTTAAAAAGTTTAAAACCCTAAGGCTGAAGAAAATTCCTGTAAAGAATATTGATGCATGATACTTTTTCAAAATTCAATTTGTCAACACAAAATTAAGCTCTATTTATCATTTATTAAAAGTATTGTTCATAATGTAATAATGTTTTTCATAATCATATATCTGTCTTAAAGAGCGAAAAATTTGGATTTTAGGAAGTTTGCATTTTCGCTGACCTTTTTATGTATAGTTTGTTCATTACACAATTTGATTTATGCGGAATTTTCTTTCTAAAAGAAATTTCTTTCTAAAAGAAATTTTTTTTTAAAAGAAATTTCTTTCTAAAAGAAATTTTTTTCTAAAAGAAATTTCTTTCTAAAAGAAATTTTTTTCTAAAAGAAATTTCTTTTATCTATGTACAAAGAAAATAATTTCGTTGAATCAAAGAAATACTTTTTTTAACCCAAAATAATATTTTTGCACTACATGCATTCGCATTGATGATTGATCAAATGGTTTCTTTGAAGGAAAGAAACCTTTCTTAGGCAGAAAGAAACTTTTCTCTCAACTGGAGGATATTTTCTTTCAACTAAAGAAAGTTTTATTTCAACCGAGGAAATTTTCTTTGAACCAGAGAAAGTTGACTTTGGTTTCGTTTTAAGCAGTGACACCAATAGGACGTAAATATTATGAATTAAAACAGGGTCTGTGCAGTCGGATGCTAATTATAAAGACTTTGATATACAAATGCACTAAGGATGAGCCAGTATCCCAGACTAGCATGGCGCGTGCCTGCAATACCCTTTTCGTGCTCTATTCTCGTCTTTTGTCGAGTAAAAATTACAAGATCACGTGGCCAATTTTGTGGATCTTTGCCAACTTGTGAGTCCTACTCGAGAGTTCGGACTTAGATCTGTTGCAGCTAAACTTAGTATTTTCTCAAGTGGTTAAAGTCGAATTGAATCTCAAATTTACACTCTCAGAAACTACTTTTTTGATGTTTGTTCAACTAACTTTTCAATCAATCTAATCATTTTATAATGCCAGAAATCACTTTTAATTTATGCCAATGATAGTGGCATAAAAGTTATGAATTTTATTTCTCGAAATTGTAAGACAAAATGTAGAATCTAAACACTGAGAAAAAAGATTATTAGATCCAAAGAAATGTATTTAATTGATTCTATTTCTTTCTCGATTTCTTTGTATCAAATAACTGTTTGTTCAATTTAATGAAATATTTCTTAAAAGGAAGAAACTCGTACTTTCATTCAAAGAAACTATTTCTTTTTCCATATTTATTTAACACAAAGAAATGATTTCTTTGCTTATAAATGTGAAGGAATTAACTCAAGTAAATCATTTATTTGAATCTAAGAAACAGGTTCTTAAAACTAAGTTTTAAAACTAGTTTTCGTGAATCCCGTTTTCGCAATCAAAGAAATATTTATTTGTTTCGAGAGTTCGATTCTTCGAATTAATCATGACTTGAGTCAAGTGATTTATTGTTGAATCAAGTAATTTATTTTTGATACGATCGAAATGTTTCTTTTATCTGAAGAAATATATCTTTGACCGTATTCAGCTAATTTATTTTAATGAAAGAAGTATTTTAAAATTCAAATATTCTTTTTTCTCAGTGCAGATTATTTCAGAAAGGAAAGTTGAAAGAATTCAAAGTTTGAAAATGAATGAAATTGAACTTGTCTCACATTTTTAAGATGGCAATTTTATTTTAATGAGTATATAGTACATGAAGCTCATATAAATGTAAATGAACCGTACAAAGGCTCTGACGTCATACTCCGTCGTCATGCTCGTAAAAATAAAAAACATTTTCGTTCATAAAATCGATCTGTTCGACACCTGTACTGCAGAAGCTTTATTTAAAAAATACGTCGATGGTCGTTTCGTCATCAGCGAGGAACGTCATCACCGTCGAGGTATTCGAGATTTTTTTAAAATAGCAATATCCGCTTTACGTAATCTCTAATTTGAATAAATTGTCAGAATTCCCATCTTTTACATTCTTATATGTATTTATTATCTCACCTCCATAAGTCTTGTGTCATTCAATTTTTATACTCGAATTAAAGATAACACGCATATATAAATATTTACACATGGAATATATTTTTATTTATTGAATATATTTATTGAGTAAATAAAATATATTTCATTTACTTTAAAAAGAAATGGAAGATATTCTGAAGATTGAAGAAAATTGGAGATTAAATAAATCGTATGAGATCATCTTTAGAAATAGATGATAATAAATCAGAATCGAGTTGGAGTAGGGGATAAAAATTGGATTGAATACTTCAAAGTGGGGTGTATCCTGGAAGTAATGTAAACAAAAATGTATACAATTACATGACACGCGTCTTCTATGGTAACGACTATTTATAAAATTTGATTAATAGGCATTTTTCAAAGCTTGGGTTGTCGACGTAAAATGATACACATATGGATAAAAGGCACGTTTCTCAGGGTGGCACGTTCCTAAGAAAGGATTCCACGTGCCAATTCCCTATTAATGACATATCTCATTGATTTTATCCTTCGAAGATATTTGCATTCAGGATAAATTAATTCCAAGTTCTCATAAAGTAGAAGAAATTCTATTTCCATGAAATTCTTGATATTAAAGCGAAAAAATAAAATCTTGTAATTTAAACTTCGCGCCATGATATTGTCAATATGTGTCGTCACGTTTGACAACATCGACAAAATTGTGGCGCAGAATTTAAATTGCAAAATCTTTTTTTCACTTTTGAAAGGAATTTTATATTAATAATGTATTTTTACACTCTACTACAGTATACAATAGAATACCTTCTATTCTAAGTATAAATAATAGTCACATAATATAATAGGGGACTCCTAAGCTTATATGATAAGGAATACACATATTGTAAAACTCAAAGGAGTGTACAATGGAGAAATAAATATATGATACTATATATTAGTCACATAATAATTTGCTTGCAGAAGTCGGTTTTCGAGTTTTTGTTGGTCTATTATCTTTACCAAAAGATTACGAAATTAATTAATCGTGAAACCGTTAGAAAACTCGCAGGTATCGAATACGATTTGAATTTCAGAGAAATGGAAATTGATTTACATTTCGTTACGTTACCTAAAAGAATTGTGTCAGCAAGTCCCGCAACAGACATTTATTTTTGAAACAAGAGTTGCATTCGTATTTTAGATTCTTCAGAAATCTTTGAGTTTTTAATATCTTCGTCTCAAATTATCAGTTTTTCTTGTACCAATTTCTTGAAGTGTACAAAATAAAAAATTTAATTTAAAATCTGAATGATTTATTAAAGTAATTTTTGAAAGTGGGATAATTACAGTATTTTAATTTAATATTTCACTGAATAGAGATCAAATATTTATTTACAAAAATAGTTTGATGTAACAATTGTTTACAAAGCTGAATTGCAATGCAGATAGGGATTTTAATTCCAAAGGTATTACACAGCGGAATTTTCCGTATCTTATCGATATTTTTGCAAGAGAGAAATCACTCTTTTTAGTCTTTCAAATCTTATTTATCTTCTGGATCAAGAAATTCCTGTTATCGAGGGTTAATTTCCTTGAGGCAAAAGTCTTCAAGGTTTTAATCTCCTTCGAATTCCACAACGTGAAATTAATCACCGCGTATCTATTTTATGATTAAAAAGGAAATAAAATTGATTTTATTTTCATCTAGATTGTTCTAGAATCGTTTCATGTATGTCACGATCAATCGACTGTGAAACCAAAATAGGGTTTCAATATCCAATATTTTTTTTCTTTGTTCTTTTTTTTAGTAATAATTTTATTAATTCCTATATTTTCAAAATCAATTGCTTTATTTAAAAAATATCTATATTATTTGAATTTTTTTATTATTCTTTCTAGATTTTTTTTAAATTTCTCTTTTCTCAGTTTTTATTGTTGTGATTTTCTCATTGTTTTTCAAGTAAAGTTCATAGTAAGTGCAGTGACATTTTTCTGCCAAGGAAACCGGAGCGAAAAAATCGACAGCCACGGTAAGAACGCGTGTCAGTAACTGCTACCTTGACATTCTCCCTGGCCCCATTAATAAGAAAACACGAAGGGTTATTTCGTCTCTATTGCCCTCTCAATTTATCTTAACCCTTTTTCTAAGCATCATAAGTGAAGCAGGTCCGTTTTAATTATTTTCACACGTATATAAAGTCACAAAAAAAGTAATATAAACCTTATCCAAGAATAAAAGGAGAGTTATAGGCTTTATATAATTGAAGGAATTCTAGAAATGCCAAAGGGTGGAGCTCTTTGCAACAATATTTCTTTAGTTACGTTGCAGCCAATAAAAAACTATGCTAATGTTTGTTTAGAAACCAGACATTGAAATTTCAGTTAAAACTTGAATTGCGAAATAAAAATAATAATAACAAATGCGTTCAGGAAAAATGTGCATAGAATTGATTTTTCTTGAAGGTAATCTTTGAATTTTACAAATATTTAATTAAATCTTTGGTGAAGCCAAATGTGTTTCTTCGCATTTTTTTCAAGTAATGTGAACCTTGGAAATATTTTAGTGAAAAAGAAATAAAAAACAAAGTGAGGGTTCTGTGGACCTTGAAAGCTGTCCTTTTTTTATAATTAATTCTTATAATGGTCTTCAATAATTAAAATGGTCTTCTAAAAATTATGTAAAATCTAAAGTAGAAGTGGGGCATGATAATTTAATGACTTAATAATTTATTAATAGAAGAGCCCTAGATGAAAATGAGGCTAGAAGGGAATCTCTGGGTCGGATTCCGGCGATAACGAAATTGCAAAATTGGCTCACGGTCAACGACCTTCTGAAATCGTGAACTTGGCCCCGTCTTTCGGTGAAGCCTCGAGCTTCCCTTCCGGATTCGATATCTCTCCACAAATTGACAATATTTTTTATTTTCTTTTTCCAAGGTTTGCAATCACTCGTGCAATATTTCGAAAACTCGTTGAATCACGAATTCAGGAGGTGTAACAGTGACGTTGCTTTTGGTATCTGGGAAGCTTTCTTTCAGAGAAAGTAAAAGTGGAACGCAGTTTGCCAAGGCAACGTGTGTTGAAACAAAACCAGACGTCCTCCATTTGCTTCTGAATGTTCTCTTAGTTCTGAGTTCTTAGATCACTCAGAAAAATATTTGGTTGAATGCAATAAATTTGGTTTGAATTTAACAAGTAATTTGGGTTAAGTATTACAATTGGTGAAACGATTTTATTTAATGAAGTACATACATTTCTAATATTTTTTCTGAGTGTTCTGAATTCCAAGCAGACTTGGAACCAAAATTTTCCGTCATTTGAAAAGTAATTAAGACATCAATTTCGTTAATGTGACAAAAAGAGAGCAACGGGCGTGTAGTTTTTGTTTCAAATTCAAACTGGAATCGAGGTTGTGACATCGTTCTCAACAAATCGAAACGAGACTGTAATTAAGTGGTAATTAAAATCGAGTTTCGAGTTTACTGCCTTATTTGGATTCCTGAAAATCTGTAAAAACCAGGAAATAAATAAATTGTTGTGCATATATAATGTCGTTTAAATCTAATGCTTGCGTCGAAGTAGAATAGATAAAAATAAAAATTGAACTTACACCTTCACTGACTCAGAATGTTTAAAAAGATTTCAAACATTTTCACGTCTTTAAAAAATATTCTTGCCTTATTTCACAAGTATTTCCTCGTTCTCTGAAAAAGGTTAATTGAGTTCAAAATAATTTAGAATCTTATGATAATTATTTCTGATCGTGAAGATGAGAGTATAAAAGCACTGAAAACAATTAATGCAATTTTTTATTAATTTTGCAAATAAAATAAAGCATTTTAGGCTTAAATTGTTTTAAACTTTGACGATTTAACAAGTTTTAAAATTAAAAATGTTTAAAAGAAAAAACTACCATGAAAAAAGAGTCTTACAAAACCACACTCAGAGAAAACTTATTTTCAAGTTTAAAAAAATCGTTCTTTCCCCTCTTTTTCTTGATTCGATATGAAAATTTGTTTAAATTTTACATTTGGTTGATCAGAAAAAAGTTTGATTCAAAAAAGTTTTTTTTATTCAAATATTTATTTGAATAAAACAAATGTTTTTTTGATCCCATAGAAATGCAATTATATTTATGATTTAAAAAGATTTTGTTTGAATGTAAAAAACTTTTTTCTGAGTGCAAATATAATCATTGATAATTCTATTTTTAGGATAAATTGCTTCTTTTTGCTTTATCTCATGCATATTATCTCATCTCGTAAGACATGTCCCAAATCTGATAACTGGAATTTATTTAATTTTGCCAGATTAAATATTTTATTAAAAATGTGACTTATGAGTAAGATTGGACTTTTGATGTAAACAAACATGATATATATGAATTTTCAGACTTTATCCCGAGATTTTATCGTTAATCGGTTGGTTTTTAAAAGTTGTGGATTTCCCCTTTAGCCCATTTATCAGTCGCTCTTCTCCGGAAAATTAATCGGAAGGGGGAGGTTTTATCTGATAGGAGAGGAGGAGAAATCTGAAATTGACGGTGGCTTCTCTTTCTGTTTCAGTTAACAATTGTCAAGGAAACATGTCGGCCACATCCGTACAATCCGCTAATGAGAGCCTTTCTCGTCATGGGTAAGCTACATTTTACAATTTATAATTTTAACTTTTTTAATATAATTTTCTCCAACTCATCTATTCTTTTCCAAACTTTTATTTATTGAAAACTCCACTCTAAAACTAGTTTAATTACCTTTTGTACTTTTATTCCTAACTCGATTCTGAAACAGATTAACTGAAGTTAATATAACTGAAGTTCACAACTTGTAATTAAATTTCAAAGTTTATTTTTACCACTGAAATGTAATTAATTGTTGCACTATTTTGAAGTTTCAGTTTTATGCTTTTTCAAGTTTTATTAATTTATATATAAACTGTTAGTGTTTTATTGTTTTTATATATTTTTATATTTATATGTATTTATATTTTTTTAATGAGTGTTCTTTGTTCAGTTTGTAATTTTTGTAAAATAACATTGTGAGTAAAAATAAAGATTTTTGATAAGAATTTTAAAAAAGTTTTTATAATTTCATATCAATTGGATGCTTGGATAATTGTAGGCGTTAGTTGATAAATTCTTTGTTGAATTCCAACGTTGTGCGTAGGTTTTATTTACAATGGCACCGATATACCTCGTTGCACCTATATTTTCAATGTGTGACGTCACGAAGACGTAAATTGTGTTTTACAAAGCACTAAAAATTGTATTGTGCACAGGAACTCATAAATGGAATCATTTCATAATCCGCTTAAATTCCTTCCTTAAGAAGATAATCAAAAACTTTGAAAAACAAGTAAAAACTTCAGTTATATAATTTTTTAAAAAGTTTATTTATTTTTATTATAAAAATTTTAATGTACAATAATTGGAAGTAAATAAACTTCCTAGTGTCATTAATTATCGGGACTAAATTTTCAACACGCTTTTATCGCTTTCCAAAATTAAAATATTCATGTTTGCTTTAGATTTTCAGAAATTGTCAGAATCTTCGATTTATTTTTTTCCCCTCAATTTAAGTCACATTTTGTGGACTTTTCAAGGCATGTGGTGAGACACGTGCGCCATAAAGTAAAATATAATAAAAAATAATGTTCCAAAGTTTCCTCTTTATCTGCTTATCGACAAATGGGGAAATTGTTTGTTTTTAAAGCCACACGTGAATTTCTGTGACAGTTAAAAAAAAAATAAAAATGTGTATGTAATTAACAATAAAAAAATTTGTTAAAAATATTTAGTCTTTTTAAAAATTTAAAAATTATAATGGATGTCAATTAATTAAAAGTTTTATATATATATATATATATATATATATATATATATATATAAAGTGGTTCTTGTTCTTATGAGTCAACAAATTGGCTAAAATGACTAGCCTGAAATATCATTGCCAATTTTCCATTTACGTTGCTGGCGCCAATTACGTAACATTCACATGATTTTCTGTCACAATCGCGAAAAACGCCTCAAATTTAATTTTAGTTTTCGATAAAGTTGAGAATATTCACAAAACTATTAACATTTTTTAAAATGCAGACTTGTTAAAAAATTTATTCATAGTAAATTTTATTATCATTTTTTAAAATGCAGACTTTAAAAAGTATATTTATAGTAAAATTTATGTTTATGTTACATTTTTTACTTGTAATAAATAATTTAATATTTACTTGATAATTTTTATTTGAATTGAATATTTCTGATGTTTATTTTATATTTAATTTAATTTCTCTTTAGCATGAAAGAAATGTTGAGTTGCCTCCAAGGTTGAACCTCAATTTCGTTATCAGGCGACGATTGTAATATGTACATATACGTAGATTATAGTTTAATGACATTTTCTCGTGAAATGAGTTCATTTATGACATCTGTCACGTGATCCGGAAAATTGATTTTTTTAATAATAAAAAACCGTTATCAACTGCTCACATAATTATTGGTAGGGGTCATCTCTTCTCTGAAATGTGATGAGCACGTGCCTTGCTGTTTTATATTGACATTTTCAAACACAAAGTTCACGGAAAGTTGAATCATTTTAATATACTTCAATGTTTTTATTTATTGCTCATTCTTATTTAAAAATATAAATTTAAGCTGCCTGAATTTTAATATCTCCTATAATTTTAAATAATCATATTTGGATGTTGATGGTAAATTGGCTTTAGGGTCACAAAAAATCCAAATATTATTTTAACTGAGGGTTGATACAACTTCTTCCTTAAACATTTAAATAATAAATTTGTTACAAGTTAATGTTAGATAAGTGAGAATGTAAAGTTTTTTGAATGTCTGATTTGTGTATTGTTTTTGAAAAGAAAAGAATTTCTAAAAATTGCTAGACAATAAAACTGCGATTTGAATAAAGAGAATGCGGACTTTGTATGTCTGGAAATTGCGGTGCATTGGCATAAAATCTGAGAATAAAATTGTCTGCTCTCATGAATATTCTTGTGTGCGTTGAAACATGCAACAATTCTCGTTATGTTCGTCCACGACTCCACGTTATCATCGCGTGAGAGGAACTCTTTCGATTTTCAACATCCATACTCTCGATATGAACTTTACTACTCTTCAAGTTCAAGGCTCAACATTAAAAAAAATTTACGACTTTGCTCCATACTTCATTGATAATTATTCTCTTGTAATCAGAAGAGGAAATTAACAACAGTCTTTAATTAAAACATGCAAATCGGAAAAGTGAGAGTTCCTTAATCAAAGCAATCATTTTTGATTTTAAAAAATTAATTTTGAAATCACTTTGTAATCTACGTCAAAAAATAGAGATAACTGATTATCTGGTGTCACATTTATATTTTTTAAAAAATCATTTAAATAACAGTTTCGTCATTCATAAGTTATTGCTCATTACGGAACGATCACGCTTTGATTGGCGATTCAACGTGATTTTCCGATGCTCACACATTCTGAGAACTTAGGTTGAGAATTAAGAAACTTTGAGTCATGGAGAAAAAGTTGCTTAAAGTCAGTGATTCAATAATTTCATATCAATCAAATCATCTGAATCATATCGTTTATGAAGAAAGTAGTACAGAGTGGAGAAAAGGTTTATAAGTTAATTAGTTTTTATATTATAAATCAATTCAGGAATTACTATTAGAGCAAGGAATAAAATTTATATATTTTTAAATATTGTTATTCATTTTAATTAATTTGTATTTTTTTATTTCAGGAGTAATGTATCTTTGTCGTGTCACAATTTATGTGGAAGTGCTGACGAAAGTTTGCAGGAGTCACATCCTCAATATCAAGATACCATCCTCACGATCGAAGAACTTCGAACCCAGTTGAACTCTTGTTTCTCGTAAGTTTCTATTTTTTATTTAAGTATAATATAAAATACAACCCACAATCTTCTGCGTTTTTTAATTTGTAAAAATAAATTTTAAATTAATTTTATGAACTAGACAGTTTTAAGGAAGTCGATGGAATTCTCTGAAATCTCAGAAGAAAGAAGAAAATATTTTCAATATTTTTTCTCGAAGAACCAATTTATTTATTTTTTATTGTAAATTTTGAATTTACAAGAATTTAACTTAGTTCAGAGATGTTTTAGAAAACAGAATTTTTATAGTAAAAACATTTTCTGTAAATTCATGTGAAACTGTAATATCTTTAAGGAAAATATCCTTTGGAAAAAAAGCATCTTTTCTAACTAAACTTTTCTTAATTTAACCATCATATAAGTGTCATCTTTAAATTGGCCTTATCTTTACTATGTTAAGTGAATTAAGATGCCAATTCTGCTTTTTTATGCCAACTTAAATTTTCTCCTACATCAGCGAAATTATGTGCTAAAAATGTTATAAAATCAAGGTGGAAACTACGTCATACAATGTCAATAAATCATTAAGACCTGGAGCACGTGCTTGTCTTTTCATCACGAGACAATCACATCCTAGTCATTGTTAGTACTCGACAAATACTGCAAAATTTGTCCTTTCATGCCTAGGCGTAATATATTTAATAACACTTTGGTAAAGGAAACCCTGAAAAACTGAAGTGATTTCTCAATAATTTTTCCAAGAGTAGGAATAAATCTAGAAAAATTAGCTGAATCGATTTTATTAAATGTTATCCTAATCTAAACCGAAAATCATAATCTAAAGTTCTTGAACTCTAAACTTTAAATTGTCCATTTTATTCCTGATTTAAAGATTAGTTGGAAAAAAATAAAAGTATTTTATTTTTGAGAATATTCAATATTTCGAAACTGAAAGTAATCTTAACAAGAATTATCTCCTTGGGAGATAATATATCTTTTCTTTGAAATATATTTTCATAAGAATCATTAACGTAAAGTTTCTTCAGTTGACATTTCTTATTTCTAAATACATTTCATTAACTCATCCTGAAAAGCAATTAGCGAAGAGCCACGACTAAAAAAAAGTCGAGATTGAGGGAAAGTGACTAGAAATCAAGTCTACTATAGAGCTAGACACTTTCAACTCACGATATTTTAATAAATGCCATTAATAATTTCCCCATTCGAAGCTTTGTAAGTACATAAGAAATTAACACTAAAGGAAAAATTTGTCTAAGTTATACAAAATTTAATTAGAGAAAAAAAAAGAATATTGAAAGTCAGAATTTGATAGAATTTAATTTTTCTGGCAATTTAAATTTGGAATACAAATAAAAACTAAATTTGCCTTTATAGATCTTTTTATTTTAAAAATGGGGCATTTCATGCCAAATCAACCACTTTTTTAAATCATAATTTGCATAACGTTATCAAATTAATCGCTCTTTTCAACTTTCCGCTTTGAAAATTGAAAATTTTCGAAAATTGGGAAGTTATTGTTTGAGAACTTATAACTTGTGACATCTGTGTGGATTTCTATCAGTTAAGAATGAAATTATTCAAACGCCATCTATAGGAAAATTGACGAACTCCATAGAAATCTCGCCATCTCGCATAAAATTATTTAATATACTATGTTTTTTGGGTATGTAAACAAAAAAAAAACGACGTATTAAAAAAAAATTCAAACGAATTTCATCCCAAATTAACTGCTTTAAAATTTTTAAAAGCTTATGGTTCAGTCAGAAATAGGCGAAATCATAACTTTTTTCATTTTCTTTATTTTTAAATGTAGTTTTCGAAAAAAATACAAAAAAATTATTCAGGGCTATTTTTTTGACTTTTTCGAAAAAAAATTGAAATTTTTCCGATGACTACCACTTTTAATTATTATTTTTTTTCCAAATTTTATTTTTCTGTATATTCTTTTTTTTCAAATTTTATTTTTCCGTTCTCTGTATATTCTTTTTTTTCCAAATTTTATTTTTCCGTTCTCTGTATATTCTAAAAAAATTTCAGAGTAGTGTTATGAAAAATAAGCCGAGTTAAAAATTATTTTTTTTCAATTGAAAAAGAAAAATAGAAAACGAAAAAATCCTACTCTGAAAATTTCAGAAAATTTGCGGAAAATGTCAAAGTTTTTTATAAAAAAAAAGAAAAAAATTAAAAATGACAATAATCTCGAAATTTCCGTTTTTTCCCGAATATTTAAAAAAAAACGTTGAAGATGGATCTGCATAATTTTTATAAATTTTTTTTCTGAAAAGTGCATTTAAGAACAAAAATGTTGAAAAAAATGTCCCGATAAATCAATTTTTGAAAAAGTTACAGCCATTTGAAAGTCATTTTTTGAAAAAACCCATGACTTTTTTTAGGTTAGGTAAATAAATTTGAAAAAATTCTGAAAAATGTTTTCGATTGGGTAGAAAAAGATAAAAAAGTTTCAGCTAAATCGAAAGGGGTCGGGGTCAAAAGTGGTCGATTTGCATGGAATGCCCCAAATATATTTCAAAAACGAGTATCTGAAGTAATATTTTCCTTTTTCTGATCGGCACTGGTGAGTCAATTCCCGGACGATAACTTTTGTAGTAAATTATTTTCTAATGCCAATAAAGTGCAGATATCAGTAAAGATTTACGCTCCAGAAAGTGACTGTCCCAGATCATATAACACATGTTCATATCTATATTCATACTCTGAATCTGAACAGATGAATTGCACAAGTGAAACCCACACGACAGTACAATGGAATCCGGTGTGATCCAGAGCGAGACGATTAAAACCAGTATTTTCGTAGTTCATAGAAACCCATGTTAAGAAAAAGCCCATTAAAGCAAGTATTTAAAACCCTAATTCCACACTAGATTTTCCTTTCAAACTTCTATTTTAATTTACCAGGAATAGAAACTGTACAATTGTAGAAAAATATCTAAAATACAATTTTAAAGTATAATCAGTCGTTTCTTGATGTTTCTTTAAAAAATCTTATTTTCCTGATGCGGAAGAAGATTGTGGGACCTTGAGTTTATAATGCGACATTACATAAAATACTAATGTTTTTTTTTATTATTTATAGGTGTGGCGTCTCGTGGAGCGAGGAACACGTCTCTCTTGATTGCAGCGAATGCGGTGGCTATTCTCTTCAAAGACCGTGTCCACTGTGTGATGGACGTTGCCATACGACGTGGAAACGTGACCTTACCATGGTAAGGGTCGTCTTATTTATTCCCTGACCTTTTGAACCGATCGAATTACTCAGACACGCGGAATAATTTTATTTCATGAACGGTTATACACTTATACGTCTCAGATTTATCAAACCTGGCATCAGTTGATAACATCGATTCAATTTTAAACTCAAAAGAAAAATTTAGAGTGAGATTTGGAATCGCTTTCAAAATTGTTAAACAGTTTTTGTTTAGACCCTCTAAATGTACGACCTCGAGAGTTTAAAGTTTTTTGTGGTGCTAATTTTTCCTTTTCTTTGTTTCCAGTCGCACACAAGTGGAAAGGCAAGATGGATTGGTGAATGTGGTTTGAGCTGTGGTCCCTCCTTGGAGGAGTCCCTCGTTCCTGCTTTGGAAAAACTTCGAGCCACATCGTGAACTCGCCAGAAATCAAGAGACACCACAACCGTGCACAAGACTTAACCATCACCATCCATTTAGTGTATCACTCACCAACAACCACTGAACGAATCATGAAGACTGAATGAAGATAATGAAAGTGAGAGAAAATGTGTGAATGAAAGAAACGAAACGAGGAATTCCCAGGAGAAGCTCAGAAGTTGAGGATCGTCGTCGATCATCCTTCAGAGAGGCTCCCAGCCCTCCAGGTTCTGACTAAACCGGGGCAACATCATCCAGATCATCGAAGAGAATATGAAGAGCTATGCGAGTTCCTTTTTACCCCAACACTTCATCGACACCGTATCGCCTTTGGAATATTAAAATAGATTCGTCCAATCCAGATAAAAAATAGGTGCGTCCACTTTTCAAGAATAACTGAAATTGCATTTAAAAATAATTGGAAAGATTTGAAGAATTGTCAAAGGCGATGCTTTTAACTAAATGTCCATGTTACTTCGATGTGAACAGATAAACGAATCTCTGTATAAGGTGTTAAATGTCTAAGATAAATATAGTCAGGAACCCGCATAGCTTGGATACTTCTGTTAGCGAGAGCAGGAGACTTTACTTATCGCCTATTCATCGAAATCACCCCCTTATAAATGTCAATCTATTATAAATTTGTCAGAAATGGAAATTATCAATTAACGAAATATGGAATATTAAAGTTTAGAGTACTAGCAGACTACATTTCTGTGTGCGGTGATAAGTATTATTCTCTTGGTTCAAAGTCACTTCGGAGCAAACTTTAGACTTTCTACTCTGGAAAGCGAAAACTGAAAGAACATTAAGACTGCCTTTAACTTCGTTTTGTTCTGCTGTTGCTTCTTTTACTAGAGTACGCTCTTTGTCCTAGTAAGAAGTAACCCTGGTAAAATCCTCTTTTTTTAAAGAAATATATCTCTGAAAATCGCAATCCTGATGAGAAATTAGTTTGCTTGTATTTTTGGGGAATAGAAGTTTAGAAGAATATTGAGACTCGCCAGGGTCTACTCGTGAAACTTGAATCAGCAACGTTGCAGTTCCAATTTTCCGTTTCCTTCTTTTTTCAAAATAATTGTATGACCTGAAAATAATTGTACAACTTGATAATTTAAACTTTAAAGTACAACTTTAAAGTATTTTTTGGTCTGTTTTCCTGACTTTGGGTATTTTTACCGTTTCGATGTTAATTTGACGATATTGAATTTAAAAATTGAAGAATGACACTGTGGAATTGGAAATGTTGCGACCCTAATTTGACTAGATTAGCGCGTAAGAAAATCGCGCTTGTAACGCGAGATAGTGTAAGTACTCGTGATTGATCGGAGGCATTTTCGTAGGTCGCTAAAAATAAACTCGAAAAGCCTCGGATTATCCAACGAGTGTGTCTGTATGTTAAACGAAAAATAGGTTAATTAATGAAACTGATAGGGTAAGCGAGCGAGAAGAAATCCAAAAGGATTTTCCTAGGAAGCAGGACGTATCCGCTCTCCTCGCCTCTATTTCTGTAATTACACTCATCTCTCGTAACTGTGCCGGCCTCGGCTCTGGTCGGTACAGTAACGGGCGCTATTAAAATCCAGTTTGAACCGGATTTAAAGCGACAAGCGAGCACTCTTATGTCAAAACTCAGGACCGCATACGGCACAGTAAGGCGAGATTAGTGTACATATCTTTACACCGCAATAGGGAATTGATTTTCTAAACCGCATTTATGCTCTGTAATTGTGTCGATCAATGCTCAAATTTTCCACGCTTAAATTTTTTCAGTAAAAAGACTAGAGATAAAAAAATTGACAAGAACAGAGAAATATAACTAAAATTAATTTTTTCTAAAAAAGAAAAAAATGACCTTTCAGTTTTGCACTTATGAAAAGTAGTTTAAAAATTTGGATTGAATTGATGTAATTGCGAGTGAAAAAAAAGAGATGACAAATTTTCTGAGGATACGTCTTGCACGTCCCGATGAATTAGAATCGAAAGGAGTGACAAACTGTCTTTAGCAACGATGCGTAGAATAAATTTTAGCTCACTGGAGACGATATTAAAAAAGCATTTACGTCTATAGCAAAATAATGACTGTTATACTGCGTATCGTTATTTAATTGATGACTTTCCATGCACAATGTCGTATGAGACTAGACAAAAGAATTCTCCTCATCGCTGTACCGTGTTCTGTATGCGAGATCATATTTTGCGACCATTGTAATTCATCCTTATTTCTTAAGCTAATTATTGAAGAAAAACAGTAAATGCCAAGTTTTCTAAAGTATTATAGTATTGTACTCTAATCGAATTTTATTGTAATGCTTTGGAAAATCTCAGTCGTGTAATTTTTATTTAATGTACGAAAAATTATTATTTATGACCTTAACGTTGAAAGATGCTGGCTTAATAAACGATATTTGTCAATAGTACCAATTGTCTTATTTGTTTGAACCATTTTACCATTTTCAAAATGATAAAATCAAATAAGCAACGAAGCTAACTGTGCGAAACCTAATTAATTACAATAAATTATCCACAATAAACAACGAAACTAACTGCGCGAAACCTAATTGATTACAATAAATTGTCCACAATAAAATCTCGCAATAATTTATTCAGTTTCGAGCCAAATTATCGTTTTATTGACAAACGACGCAGTCATATTCGTACATTCACCATTCGCAGCAGAATTTTCACACGTCCAGAACCAATAAGAACTAAACGATTATGCTTTTGCCACGACATGAATTTTATTTTTACGCATAAATTTATACGTAACTGTAATATGAGTGAAATCAGGCAACACAGTAACAATCGCCAATGAAGACAAAGAAGAATTTGAAACCACTTCAGCTTTCGTCTCTTCCCCTTTCCATCGTCGTTGAAACAGTATCGATGGAATTATTCTCTTTTAATTGATTCAATTCAATCGAGTTAAGCTCTCAGTTCAATGTGCAACGGTCAAAATCGATAGCAGAAAATTGATTACAATACTGATTCTACATAATTATTTCAGATCCGTTTTGTAATACTTTGATTTAAAAAAAAAAAAGAGGCAAAAACAATCATTCTCACAGTCAATCTACTTTTCATTCCATTAACTTTTACAGGGACACTCGATTATTAGATTAATCCTAATATTTTTCGAGCTTTTTTTCCTGCAAATCTTATTCGCACAAAAGCCTCAATTTTCGTTTTCTTACAAGAGTTTTTCAAACAGTAATGCATGTATATGTACAAATCAAAGCAAGACAAATCTTGCAACTACTCAAAAACTGTTTTCAGCACTTCTTAATTTTTTTTAATTACCCTGCGTTCAAAACAGTGTAAAAGACTTCTACGTTGTCATGACTTCCTTTTTTTAAGTATAAAGCCGCAAACAATGTGGCGCACTCGTGCTACACGATCTCTTAAGGAGCAACTACATTAATAAAGTACGGATTTCAAAATTGATCGAAAGCGACTCGTAAAAAATATAGAAAACGTTTTTTGAGGTAAACATATAAACTAGACGTGTGCAAAAAAATTCGATCCGACATTGGACGCACTTCAAATGTCGAAAAAGCGGCATTCGATCCGTTTTACGATCGGATCGGTTTATTCGATCCGTTTTACGATCGGATCGGTTTATTCGATTCGACCGACCCACTGATCGAATGTCGAAAAACCGACATTCGATCCGTGCAACGGTCGGATCGGTTTTTTCGATTCGATCGGTCGGCCTTAGATTGTTGAAAATCCAATATGCGACTGATAAAAGGCATTTTAAGTTTTTAATTTATAATTATAATTATAAAAATCTAAACCGATGCATATAGAATGTAGATTGCAGATCCAGAGAGACATGGAGACAATACTGTGTCAATCTGCTGGTTAATATTATGTGACCTATATATAGTCCAACAATAAACGAATTTTTACTTTAATAATTAAAATTTGTTATACGATTACATAGTAACTAGTAATAATAATTCCTTAGATGTTATTCACCTCAAGATTTGTAAAATGTTTTTTACAGACTTTACAGGTTCATAATATTTATTTTCTTATTTAATATTCTCAAGCCA
>JBAGKK010263217.1:0-20868 GCA_037177015.1 Euceroptres primus | reverse complement strand
TGAATTTTGATTGAATTTCAGTGAAATTGACTGACATTTCTAGCTAATTCATCAGTGAATTTTGACTGAATTTCAGTCAATTACACTGAAATTCAATTCTAGCTAATTCAACGGTGAATTTTGATTGAATTTCAATGAAATTGACTGAATTTCAATGAAATTGACTGAATTTCAGTCAAAATTCACTGATGAATTAGCTAGAAATAGGTCACTGAATGAACTCAGTGAAAATTTTGACAGATTCAGATTTAGAGAGTGGTAATCTAGGATACCACGCTGTCGTACATTTTGTTTTTATACGTCTTTTATATAATGTGAAAAAATATATGTATTATATACAAAACAAAATGTACTATAATAAAACCGATAATGCGGTATCCTAGGTTACCAATTAATCGTTTGGCTGCTTATTTGTTTTGACTGTTTTAACTGAATAAACTGAATTAACTGAATTTTTCATTGATTGTTTTAACTTTTTTGTTCGTTTGGCATTTGTTAACCGTTTAACTGGTTGAAGCACACAGCACTAGTTTAGTTTCATAAAATATGAAATGAAAGGAGTGATCATCACTATCACAAAAATACAATATCAAGTATTCATGATATATTTGTAAAAAGAAACGATAAAAAAGAAACGTGAGCATCAACAAGTCCATTTTCAGATTCGATATATCGTACACATTTTAGTCACGAACATTCAAAGAAAGGTGACAAAATGATTTTTTGCGTGCACTTTACCATTATTTACAAAATCATATCAAAATGAGAATTATTCTTTCGTGATGTTTTACTGCATTTTTCGTGATATGTACTTGCAATCGAAATGTCTTCGAGCTCCAGCCATTCAACAAGACAAGCATACGAAATTGTTTATAAAGAAAACATTTAGATACTACGAAAACAAAAGGATATGGATGCTGAATATTTATTTCAACCAAGAAAATTCCTCCGGAAAATGTTCGATCTTGTCAGTAGATTAAAATATTTATGTATTTTATACTGCTGATAACAACGAACATATTTGTCAAGATTATGAATTAGAAATTAAAATTTGATTATCAATTATTAAGATTTGGTTTTTAAAAATGAACAAAATTAATGTATGTATTCATTAAAATATAATTCTTAAGATGACTGTAAATGACACTTCTGTGAAAAATAATTCTATTCAAATACAAAAGAATACTTGACGCGTAACTAAGCACTCTGTACGTTTCGCGCTTCTAGAATAATTAAATTTTTTATTACCTACTTTACGCTGATCTTCAACTAAGTCAGTTTTAATTGCATTTTATTATGTAACTTTGAAATTTTTCTTTTGCAGTTTAAATTCATTGTCAATAGTGACGATAATCTTTCTTAATGATTGTCACCTTTATTTTCAATAATCGTTTATAATGTTGGATGCTAATTTTGGCTTTAGGGTCAGAATAAATAATTCAATCAATTTTTAATTGAACCAAACGTTTCGGCGCACAATGGTGGCTCATCAGTGGTTAATGTTTATTCTGGAAAAAACATTTACAAAAGATTTTTTTAACAGGGACGCAGTGTATGAATTTAGTTTAAATAAGGAAATTATTTCAAATTTAGTTTAGTACAGTCTTAAATACCTTTGGTAATGTTTGCACAAAACTAAGAAAACTAAAAAATGTGTGTTATCCTTACAATAATTGGACAAAATAATAAAATTTGTAATATAATCTAAAAAAGTGTGTTGTCCTTACAATAATTAGGCAAAATAATCAAATTTGTAATATGATATAAGGTTCTAGTACAGTTTAAAGTAATAAAAACTTTGGTACAGTTCTCAGAAATTGAAAAATGTATTCTTATATTTCTTCTTATAACCTGTAATTATACTGCTCGCGGAAAATGTGGTTTAAACCTTTTCATGATAAAATATGCGTTGATAAGAAACGTTCTGGATAATTTGAGTGACTCATGATGTTCACTTTGTATCTTATCAAAGAATGAAATATCTGATTATAATTTTCCAATGTCATGAATTAAAACCATACCAATCTTTATTTTATTTTATTTTCATTTAATTTATACATAAAATTAAAATCAAATTATAACTTAATTGCACCTTTATAAGTTCTACCACATAATTTTTATATTATGAATATATTATTTCTTTCATCAGAATAATTTTTTATCAGCGTGCAGTTACAAATTATCGTAAATTTAATGCACTTTTAATGTATCCTATTTAATATACTATTTGAATATACCGTACATAAAGTTAGCGACCATTTTTCCTGACAGTATTACGAGTATACATCAACATTTTCTACGAAATTTTATATTTTATTTTTTTTATATTTTATATTTTCCTGACAGTGTTACGAGTTTTTAAAGAAAAATGGGGAGAGAAAGTAAAATCCAAATTTTCCGGGTTATTAAAAATAGGGTTTCTCCTCTTCTTACTTCATTTTTTGCTGCACGACAAAAGAGTCGTTCCGCTCGAGATAAACTCTACTTGCACAGATGAGTCAGAGTTTCTTTGAAAACTTTCTAACAACGTGTTTTGTGTTGAGGGAAAACACGATCGAATGTGAAACAGCATCGAATAGGCGAATTTCAAAATAGTTAGGAAATGTGAATTAATGATTTGGCATTTAATAAGATCAGATCGGTCTGATATTTGCTGGCATACAATTCGAGGTAATCGGCTTTTCAAACGTGGAATGCGAGCAGCGCAAACGATTCCACTATTCAAGCGAATAGCTCTTTCAAAGTGATGCCAATATCTAGTGATTTTCATTTCAATCGATTGAGAATATTCTCAAAGAATAAAGTTACCTTTTCGACCATGAAATATAAAACTAATGAAACGTCAAAAAATTCCAGTATTCGAATAAAAAGGGTTTATTTTATTTTGACCTGCAGAGGCAAAAAGTTATATATTTAAAACAGAGACAATCTATGCAGGCTATTCTTTATAATATTTATAATCTTCAAACTTGGAGATAAGAAAAATGTACTTAGAATAGCAATTAACTCGAAATCGAAGTGAAAATGTGAGTATGAAAATTGACATCAGAAATCCTTCATTTCTATTGTTGTTTAATAGCTTTCACGCACTTATACGGCAAAGAAGCGAATAAATCATATAGTGAAGATTTCTGACAATAGTCGAAGAATAAATCACTGTATTTTCTCTAAAAATGTCTCCAACCTTGTTCGAGTGTTCTACCTCTTCACTGTTGCAGTGAAACTTTTTCTCACTTTCATTCGGATTCTGGATAGGTTACCTGTATAAAGGAATCTCAATCATCTGTCTATTCAGTGAAACAAAGCCAACCACTCGCTACATCCGCATACCTCAGGGTAGTTTCAAAAGGGAGTTGTCAAAGGAACTCGACCGTAGCTTTAGGAACCGAGCAACTTCACTGATGAGTAAAACTCGAGTGCTTGTAAAACGAACGGCAGTTCTCGCTAAAATAAACACAGGTTTTTCCAGCTCCAAAACTTTTTTCTGATATTGAAATGTCTATCAGGAAGCTCTATACCAGGCAAATAACAACCAAAATTCAACGTAGGAATTTTATTCAGTGTTGGTAGAAAAAATTAATTAAATTTTTTTAATGAATATTAAAATATTAACATTAAAATGTTAAAATATAAAACATAAAATTTTTATGAATTTAATTAAAAATTTAATTCTCAATAATTTAAATATAAATAACAATTTCAATTCAAATTATACCCCTGGAGCAAATGTTTCAGTGATGAAACATTTTGTTTACTCAGTTCAACTTCTTTTCTCGTCCAGAAAGTTTTGGGGAACTCCAAGATGACTAGTTTGAATGTTTCATTTATTTGGGAGACTAAGAACCATTCATAATCGCAAAATGAATTTTCTGAACAGTATCAAAGTCTGGGGCTTAATGTCTCTATTTAAAATATTTTATCAGACCAGACATTCACATATCTCAAAGAATCATTCCATGAATTGATAAAATTAATACAATGACTCCGACACGACATGCAAATCGCCCAACCTTAAGTTTATTTTATTTATTTTAAATACATAATAATATTGCTTACTCTCTAAATCTGAATCAGTTAAATTTGACTAATTCATCAGTGATTGCATTCTAGCTATGGCAGTTAGTAGAATTCTACTGACAATTAGTGAAAAATTACTAAAATTTCAGTAGATTTCTGTTGATTTACCAGTAGAAACGATAACTGAAATTTCAGTAAGAATTACTGAAACTTTAGTTATCTTTTTTACTGGTGAATCAGTAGAAATCTACTGAAATTTTAGTAATTTTTCACTAATTGTCAGTAGAATTCTACTAATTGACATAGCTAGAATGCAGTCACTGATGAATTAGTAAAATTTAACTAATTCAAAGTAAGAGAATATGTTATTAAAGTTATAAGTAGTCAAAATATTTTTTTTTGGTTTTATAATAGGTATGTATGTTTTAATTTCAAACTGCAATAGCTGAAGAAAGCATGTTTAAAAATTGAGAAAAGGACTCTAAATCTGAATTAGTGAAAAGTGCGCCACTAATTCACTTTAGTGAAAATTTCTACTAATTATTAGCAGTTTTTGACTAAAGCTTTAGTGAAAAGTTTAAAACTACATACTAAAAATAGTGAAATATGACTAATAATTAGTAAAAAAATTCTCTAAAGTGATTTAATGACCCACTTTTCACTAATTCAGATTTAGAGAGGATGTTAATTTGAATGAAAAGAGAGTTGTGTTAGACTTTTATCTTCTATCTTCCACTTGAGGGTCCGTAAATAATTATTTACTAATTATAATTAATAACAGATTGCACTGCTGCAGTGACAGGATATAGTATTTATATTTCTTCCATATCGGATAGAAAATTTATTGTCTTTATGTCTATTATTTTTTTAAAAATGTCATTGCCATTAAAAGTTCTTGCCTTTAACAAATATTTCACAAAATTATATTGTTCTTAAGTTTTACTATGAGGGTATTAAGTTCAGTGGTTGGTTACATACTGAAATAATTTTAGAGAAAAATTTAATTCAAACTTTTCAAGACATGGTCACGAATGCTGAGAACTTTCTCTTGACGTGAAAATGTAATCGACTAGTTTGTAGATAATTAACCTACATTCTTATTCTTCAATTTAACTCAGGAATTTCAAATATGCGTAATATTTTATATTACTTAACATTTTTTACACTTTTAGTAAATTTTATTTTAAGATTGAACTGCGAATGACCAAAAAAACATGTTTCGGTTTAGGTCTGTGTCTGCCAATTCAATTTTCAGTTTCCTTTATTTTTGTTTATTTTTTTTATTCATCGTATTTTTGCTTGCAGTACTAATTAGCTAATTACATGAGTGTGTTTTAGAAACCCAGAAACCAATTAAACATTTTCAAATCTACAAACTCGTTTAAAATCTGTCAGATTACGCTGAGCAATTAATCAAAAGTTGGTAATAGTCATCTCGAAATTAGGGTAACTTCAATGCATGGTTTACGTTCAGGAAACTCCTCGAGCAGAGGAAACTGTAAGGATGTTTATACGACACAATCCAGGTAAATTGGAATTTGCTTGCAGTGTGCAAACAACATACAGCAGTAAAAATAAAAAATATTCTCTATAAAAGATCTGAAACAGAGAATTTTCTCTTTATCAATTGCTTGCAGTTGATAATGAATTTCTCCCAAAAATTTTTTATAGAAGATACTTTCTGTAATTATTATTATTATTTATCGGCATTTGGAACTCGAAAGTTCATTGCCTCATCTACCCGATACTTTCTGTAATAGAAAAGAGAAAAGATTATCAGTTTTTTTTTTCCATTATGAAAAATGAAATTATACTGTCATTTTACAGATTGATTTTGTGGACCACTATGTTTCAGACAATTTTAATTATTTCAGATTATTTATGAGATCATAGTAAATCCCAGGTATATTTTTTTATCTGAAGTTGGATAAAAACTAATTTTTTGCAATTGTCAATTTGCAATTTTTTGTAGTTGTCAATTGCAAACAATTGACAAGTACAATTATTCGGCGTCGGATAATTTTTATCCGCCTCCTGTTAAAAATTATCCGACGTCGGATGATTGTAGTTTTCAATTGTTTGCAACGTTTTTATCCAACTTCAGATAAAAAATATATCTGGGATTTACTGTGATACAGTATCTACTTTGTGCAGTATCAAGCGCCAATTAATTAAGTAATTATGCACCAGGTGATCCTATTCCATTATTCAAATCCGAATACACAGATCCACTTAATTACCGCAGCCACATAGGGTGTATTTTCCATTCTCTCGTAAATTTATTCAAATATGAATTAATTTATTCACCAGCTTAAATGCACTAAAGTGGGCTAACCTGCCATTCTGGTTATTGAAAATGTATATTTAAAAATTGTATATTTTAAATTTGTGACTCCCCAGGCATTTTTATCGGTATAAACCGGATATTGGAATATCCAACCTCTCATGAAATATTTTTGTTGGGTGCTTTTTAGATTAAACGAATTGAGGATTTAAAAAAAAAACTACATCCATTCATTTCAGATTGGTGAAATATTATTCAATCTAGGAACTGATGGAACAATCGCTTCCTTCCTTTTTATAGAAGTTGGTGAAAGTAAACTATCGAATTAAATAACATAGCTCAGTTATTAGTAATAACTGAGTTCACTTACTGCAAAAGAAAATTTGATATTAAAGTTTACCACTTCTGCATATAAAATATAGAAATGAGACATTTTGTGGTGAGAAAAAATGACTCATTATAACGATTAATTTTAGTATTGTAGGAAATATTGATCTACATGTAGTTTAAGGAGATATTCTTTCATCAGAATGATTTTAGTCACTTTTTATTAGTCACAATCATTCTTCAACTTTTAATTTTAATTTCATATTTCTCTTCTTTGTATTATATTGTGGTTGGTTAATATAATTCTGTGGAACTAATCCAGAATTGAGATACTTTTTTATTCTCGAGATTCTTTAATTCATCACAAGTCATTAAAATGCATGGAAGCAATTTTCCTGTTAGTTTCGGTCAGCGTTCTCATCATATCCAAACCTTCATATCAAAAGCCTTGAGTCGATTTGGATATAAAGGATACAGCTGAATGTGACACTGACACATAATCGATTATTAGAGGTCAGCATGTATCTTTTGGAGAGTGATTCACATGATTTAAAGTTTCACAGAAAAAAACAGTCTACACTGAGAAAAAAAATACTTTTGAATCTATAGCACATGCTATTACTATCTGCCAAAAGCAGATGCTATAGATTTCAAGTAATATGCTCTGGAATTTATAGCATCGCTGTTGAATAAAAAACTACTATTTTTTAATCAAAGTTTACCGATTTGAATCAACAGTGATACTGAAAATTCTATAGTATATTATTAAAAATCAATAGAATCTGCTTTTGGCAGATCGCAATAGCATATGCTATAGATTCAAAAGTATTTTTTTCTCAGTGTAGACTGTTTTTTTCTGTGAAACTTTAAATCATGTGAATCACTCTCCAAAAGATAGCTCAAAAAGTTAATTCAAGGTGTAATAATTTTAAGCCCTGAGGGAGAAGGAAAGATTTATGTCTTATACCTGGAGACAAGTGTCACCAAAAACTAGCTGTAAAAAAAACTAGACATTTTCTCTGTGTTACTTTACAGTCCATGCTCAAAATTAGTTTAATTAATTCATCATTTCAAGATGGAAACGGATATCCGTATATCCATTTCATCATTTTCTGATGGATTATTCAAATTTCGAGTTGAATGTTCTGATAATTCAATGTATCAATTTAGTCGATTTTTGGAGTTTCCTTAAAAAACCAACTGTATGACCGTATGACCAAATAAATGTTTCTCATTGAAATAACTACGTGATAATTCAATGATCTAATCTGATTCTTTGTTCTAAAAATCTTTGTGTGTTGAATTTTTTAATAATTCAGTTATCTAATATGTCAGTAATTTAATTGCTCACTACACCTCGATGTACCTTAATTTTCGAAACCCATTAACATCTCCCCCGCTGGACGGAATCTCTGCAATATATTCCACCAACGACTATTTGAAGTAGTGAATCATCTTCACCAATGAACAAGACCTCTTGACCTCTACCTTCCGAGAACCGAATGAATGAATTTTGCTTTCGACCACCTTTGACTGCCAGTAAAGGTATAAGGTATACGAGAACCTAAGAAGACTTTCGGTATTCAGGACTTCAACCTGTCCCAGATTCCCCACAAGTATACCTCTTCATGAAATTCCATTAAATTTTGACTCAGGTACCGAAAACTTTCCTCTTTTCTTTAATCCCAACATCATTTCCATGCTTCTTTTCATTATTTTTTAAACAATTGTAAGTATTCCTAACAGATATGACAGCGTTCTCAAAACACTTGACAAACATTTTTAAAATACTTACTACGAGCAGTTCGAAACGTTCTGACGTCTGCAGTTCCAAAACCGCGTCTGCATAATTGTCGATACGTTTTTTTTTTTGGAGTCTGCAGCCGATTCTGATGTGTTTTTTTTTTATTCCGTCAAGTGTACAAATATACACCGGTCACATATATATCTTGTTTTTATTTGTTTTCAAGTACACCTGGATCAGCTGTCTACCCTTTGCACTACACCCTCGGGGCACAACACTCGTTACCCATGGCGACGTGTTTTCTTCATACGCAGCAAGTAAGTGCACGATTAATAAAATTCATCTGCATTTGCGTCATGTGATAATTACAAAAGTGTAACTCGTGGTCTCGCGTATATCCGTGTATATTCACTAACCGACACTGGTGCACATGTAACGCGCTGACTTCGCCTGACAAACTGGTCAGTCCATGAAGAAACCTCTTGCCTTTCGAATAAGCGGCATCAACCGGCACATTTACTATATCCTCCTATATACCTACAAGATACCTATCCCTTGTGCCCCACCGACGAGGAGCGATGCGAACACTTCCACGATTGACGCTAAACTGACGCGGACTATGGAGCGCACCAGGTTTCTCGGCTCCATCTCCCCAAGAAGTACAAATTGTGCACTTTAAAATGCATTAGTAACGCGCTCGTGGAGTAAAAGTTAAAATGTGTCTACACTAAATCGGTGGGCATCAATTTGATCCAAAACTGGATCAACTTGATCCAAACTGAAGCACCGCACAGTGGACCGAAACAGGAATTTACTGTTCAAAAAAGTCTACAGCCTTCAGTTTTCATCCGATTTACAATTTTTTTTTAAATTACAGTTAAATAAATTTTGAAGAGTTCTGTGAGACGCGATTTTTAAATTTGGCTTTGTTTATACTCATTTATTTAACGCAAAGTGTGGTAAAAAGAGCGATTTTGCATATGTATAAAATATATATACTTATTATTGTTATAAACAATTATCATAAAAAATTAAAATAAATAAATAAATAAATGCAAAATTTTTGCATTCTTGCGCAGAATCTTTGGTTTTTTCACGCGAGTTTGCCTCTAAATACGTTAACAGAGAGGCCCAACTACAGGAAATTAATGTGTATTAACAATTGTTATTTTTTATAAACAAACTGGATAAACAAAAGCTAAATTTTGGCATTTTCGCGCAGAATCTTTGGTTTTTCCAAGCGAGTTTGCCTCTAAATGCGTTAACGGAGAGGCTAAACTACAGAAAATTGATGAGTATTAACAATTGTCATTTTTTATAAACAAATTGGATAAAAAAAGCAAAATTTTGGCATTTTCGCGCAGAATCTTTGGTTTTTCCACGTGAGTTTGCCTCTTAATGCGTTAACGAAGAGGCTCAACTACAGGAAATTGATGAGTTTTAACAATTGTCATTTTTATAAACACACTGTATAAACAAAAGCTAAATGTTGGCATTTTCGCGCAGAATCTTTGGTTTTTCCACGCGAGTTTGCCTCGAAATGCGTTAACGGCGAGGCCCAACTACAGAAAATTGATAAGTATTAACAACTGTCATTTTTTATAAACAAACTGGATAAACAAAAGCAAAACTTTGGCATTTTCGCGCAGAATCTTTGGTTTTTTTTTACAAAAGTCAGCCTCCAAATGCGTTACCTGAGAGGTCTAACTACAGAACATTGTTAATTAATAATAATTGCCATTGTTATAAACAAATTTCATACAAAATAGCACATTTTTATGTTTAGAATTTGAATTCCTCATTTTTATAAACAAATATAATAAACAAAAACCCATTTTTAATGGGTTCCATTAACCATTGCATTAACATTTCAGTGTAAAAAAAAAATTTTTTTCAACTTCTTCACTTTGAAATGATTCAGAAAAGTAGGATCTCTGCAAATATTTGACTTTAATTAAACTTCTCTATTTGCATCAAGAAGTTTAATAAACAAAAACCATTTTTCAAAGTGTGGTGAAAAAATTCTACAAATTCTTCGTTCTTTTTTCATATTTCTTGAGGTTGCATGTACACTTAATACAAAAAAATATCTTATTGTTTATAACAATGGCAATTTTTATTAATGGACAATTTTCTGTAATTAAGCCTGCCCGTTAGCGCATTGAGAGGCAGACTCGCGGGAAAAAACCAAAGATTCTGCGCGAAAATGACAAAATTTTGCTTTTTTTTATTCAATTTGTTTATAAAAATAATTATTATCATATTTTGATAACTGATAACGAGAACTTGCAACTTATATGAGCATATCACGCAATAAAACTGAAAAAAGGGGTAAAATTTGCAGAAAACTGAAAATACAATTATTTTTTATGATAATTGTTTATAATAATAATAATTTTATATATTTCATACATGTTTACCATTCAATGTTGCCCTAGAGATAAAATATAGCAATTTTAGTCAAAAAAAATTTTTTCGTTCATCAAACTACTCCGTTGTTTATTTGTCGACTTAATTTATTCATAACAATTAAGTTGATTATTACGCAAATTATTCGTATCTTGGGAGTGCCCCCACATGGATTTAAGACGTTTTGTGATATTTGACAATCATTCCTGAAGAGAAAAAAAACAAAAACTGCAAAATTGCCCTTTTTACCACACTTTGCGTTAAAGAAATAAATATAAACAAAACCAAATTTAAAAATCGGATCTCACAGATCTTTTAAAAATTTATTTCAGTGTAATTTAAAAAAGAATTGTAAATCGGTTGAAAACTGAAGGCTGTAGACTTTTTTGAACAGTAAATTCCTGTTTCGGAATACTGTGTAGTGCACAGTGGGAAAAAAGTGAGTTTTTTGGTTCAAAATAACGTACAGCCCACAAATATTGACCGATTTGGACGTAAAAAATTTTTAAAAAAAGCTGATAAAATTTTCCAGGGAGTTGTCTAGCCTGATTTTTGATTTAGTTTTCAAGTGGTTATTGTTTAAATAATTGGAGTATAAGTTCAGGAAGAAAAAAATACTTAATAATAACCGACATTGTGTAAGAGATTAGAAAAAATTAGAATTTTCTTTAACTTTCCCACGAAAAGTTAAAAGTGAATGATTAGTAATTGTTTAAAAAATTGCAATATGTCTGAAACAAAAAATATTACTCCTAACACTCATTAAGTGTGTCTCTAATTTCAGAAAATACTAATTTTTCATGATTTTTTGTGGAAGAAAATTAAACAAAAGAATATTGTTTAAACAATTGGAAAATGTCTTCAACAAAAAATATTACTCCCAATATTCATTCAATGTGTCATTTATTCCAGACAATACTAACTTTTCAAGATTTTTTTAGAAAAAAATTTAAACAAATGGAAATTGTTTAAGTAAATGAAAAATGTCTTAAACAAAAAATATTACTCTTAACATTCACTTACTGTGTCATTAATCCCAGAAAATACTAACTTATCCTGATTAATAGAGAAAATACAATTTTTTAAGCAAAGAACAATTGTTTAAATAATTTAAAATTAGTTGTAAAATACTTATAATTTTATCACTTATCGAATCAAAATAATTCATGTTGAAAAAATTCAAAAATTCGCATTTTAAGCATGAATTTTATATAAAACTATAATATTCTATTTATTATGGTGGAAATTATTCGTTCAACATTCCTTAAGAAGTGAATAAATTTGAATTTGCAAAAAGTTAATAACAAGTAGTCAGTTTTGACATTTTTTCGAAAAATGAGCTTTCCTTATGCAAAATCCCATGTTAATTTCAAAGGTTCAGGTGCACGGGTTAATATTAAAAAATATAAAAAATAAAAATATGCAATTTCTTTTTTCGGAAACCACACAAAATGGGGGGATCGCGTTCCTCTGTCATCAAAAAAATGTTTGTAATGTATTTCTAGACCACCCTAATGTTCACCCCTTATCTCGTACCTAAAATTTTTAAAACAGGTTTGTAAATTCGAGGACAATTACCATATTTTTAAATATAACACATTTTAAAAGAGAAATGTATTTTCGACATAGAAAAAAATAGTTGAATCTGAAATTGTTTATTTAATATTAGTTATTTGAGATTTTCTTTCGCTTTAGAAAAAAAATCGTAGTTATGATTGAATATTCATCATTGATTTTTTTTCATCAATGTATTTTGTTCTCTAAAATATTACCTACAATTCTATTTGGATGCATTTTTTTAAAAATAAGCTTGTCAGGTAGATAGCTAGTTAAAAAAAAAATTAATAATTAACAATTTTTTATATCAATTTATCTGCTTTTTTATAAGAATCACCCAAATAGAATTGTAGATAATATTTTAAAGAACAAAATATGCTATTAATGATGAAGATTGAATCAAAATTACGATTTTTTTCCTAGAATTAAAAAAATACAAAATCTTAAATAACTAATGTTAAATAAACAATTTCAGATTTAACTATTTTTTTCTAAATCGCAATTAGCTTTCTCTCTCAAAATTTGTTATATTTAATAAAGAGATATAAATTGTTTAAATTTCATTAATCATTATGTATAAAAACACTTGTCGAAACAGGATCATTTACTAATTTAACGTAAAATCAGCCTTAGTTTTGAAATGTTTTCATTTCAGTAAATCATTACAGCTGAAAAAGCAATAAAATTATGTTGATGAGTCCAAGATATGAAAAGATTTCGACAACATTCTAAGAAAAAATTCTTAATTACGCTCTTATATTTAATCATGCGAAATTTCGAAACCAGATAATTTTTTCTCGTAATGGACTGATGTTAAAGTTGAAATTTTAAAAAAGTATTTTCTTCAAATATTTATTAAAATTCTCATGCGAAGATTAGAAAGTGTAACAAAAATGTTACAACTTGTATAAAAAGTCCTCGTTTCTCAAAGATTTGCGAAAAGTAAATAAATAAGTACAAATATTAAATTTCATTTAAGTTTTATTAACTTTTCATTATATACAGGGCACAGTTTGTACATTTTTTAATAATATAAAAGAAAAGACATAAAGACGGTAAAAAAAATTATATGAGGGCAGAACCACAATCCAAAACATCACAGGTTAAACGTTAGTTAGCATTTAAAATTCCATTTTTAATAACCGGTGTGAACTTTGACGTTTAGAATATTGATTACACGATTTTCAATTACATACTTACGTAATTTGGTGGAAATTGATGTATGAGAATTTAATGAGGAAAGATTGAATATTTATGTTGATATTCTCCTTGTAAAGAAAATATCAATATTTAAGTATTCTTTGTTCATAGATGAAGTGTTAATGAAATATAAATTGAAGTACAAATTGAGAAGTATGCATATTTATATTCACAATTTATAAAAAATTGAATTATTACTTTCGGAGAGTTACAAAAATAAAACAATTTTGGAAGAGCACGAAAGAAATTAGGTAATCTGTTATAAACCTTCAGAAGTTAAGCATCTCGCTTTTATCGCATTTCTCATTCTTCCTCTCTTCATCATTGCTTTCTTAAATAAAACTGAAACTTTCATTTAATATTCTGCCAACCTTATTATAGTATTTATTATTTTATTGGTAAATATAATTTTATATTGTAAAAGATAAGAACCTAAACATTTAGATTTCTTCTTTCTTATTAATTATTTAAATAGTAAACAGAAAAAACTGAAGTGTTAATTAGAACCGATTTTCGGGTTTCAATGGAGATGCAACAAAAAGAAACCCTCATAGGTGGCGCCACTTTCTACGTGATTTTCCTATGTTCCATTAGAACTGAAACAAAAAGGAACCTCCAATTTTTTCTGTGAACAAAGGCCCCAAAAACTAAGAAAAACAGAGGGATGAAATTATTTTTTGGAAATTGAACAACTTTTCTAAGAAGAAAAGATACTGCTCGAATATTCTTAAATTCAGGATCTTCGCTTTTACAAATTCTTTACTTTTTTCAGCAACCAGATAAAACTGACAAATTCCGTTTTAAAAATGCGTGTTGAAATTACAAGTTTCGCTCGATACGATTTTCTAGTCAAGGATTTAGCAATATTTATTTTTTCAGAAATAAAACAAGGTTACGTTATTCTGTAAGAGTTTGAGAGAACTTAACGCTTCAATGTCTTAACCTTGACTAAACGAAAAGATAACTAGAATAGATACCTTATAAGAGGGTGATTTCAACAGTAGATTTACTAACCTTTCACTGAAAAACTACAAAAGTCGTGCACGTTCTTCATAAAGGAGAAAAACTCAGTCAGAACACTCGATACTGCATTATTTTTTCATAATTTAATAGAATTACATTTTTTAACATCAAAAATAAAAAAAAACAGATTATTAAAGTCAATCAAAGTTTTTTTTTTCAAACATTTGGCCTTGAATTTTGATATCGTCTGACTTAAGTTCTCTTGTAAAGTTTAGATAAATATTTTTTAACTGCCTCAACTGCAACAACCTCAATTTTTAACTGCCTTTTTAACTGCCTTTTAACTGCCTAAAAAATTTACGCCTGTTGGAAACTAAAATCTTAAAAGTCACCTACAATGAAAATTTCCACAAAAAGTAAAAATAACTTTCGTAGAATAAGGTACAAAGGCTTTGTAAGTTGAATGTACTGCATCTCGCTTTTCGTGTAATTAGGTAATTTCCAAGGAAAGTAAATAATTCCTTTGCGCAACTGACCTAGGAATACACTAACGAAGCTGAGAAAAGAGTTGTCAGAGAAGAATGCAACAAGAGACCTCCTATTAAACGTCTAGCAAGTTTAGTAATTAGCATCTCTTGTCTACGCTGCTCGCGAGAGACAATAAGAAAAAGGGTGGGACAAAGAAGAACGAGAGGGATCTGACGATAAGGTGAGAATCTTGTAGCTCAAAGTCGCACCACGTGAATCCATTCTTTTTATATGATAATGCACATTCCCAAAGGGTTTCCAACAGGGGTACATACATATATATCTCCACAGAGGAAAATTTTTTTTATCACAACAGTGTAATGTAGGTGAAGTTTTAAATTACCAATGGAAAGCCCCATATAAAATCGAAAGTCATGAACGAAAGTAAAAACATATTGTAATAGTTTCACCTCAATTACGTGAAGAAAAGTGAACGTTATTACAGATAACAACTTGTGTAGATCAGCTACGTTTTTTGTGATCACGTAAAGAGTGGAAACTCTCTCACGATTATTTTTATCGAAGTTATCTTCAACCCATTAGTCACATGATTATTTACTATTACATTAGCTAAAGATCTTAAAAGTTAAAGAATAAACATTAATCAAGATTTCGTTTAAGATATGTTGAATGATTATTGCATCAGCAATTATTGAAAGAAACTATTTTCTTTTTCTATTTATAGAATAGAATATAACTATTTCTAAAAAAATATTTTTACAAATTAAATATAAACTTGATTAATTTTAATATGTTTTTTACAATAGATAATCTTACTGAACTTGCAGAGATTTTTGTGCCTGTTTTCTATAAGTGGAATTGCGATTAGTACGTGAACGCCCCTCACCGAATTATCGGGAATAATGTTTGATAAATAGGACGAACTGAACTCATTTTTTTCAGCTGTTTAAATTGATTTTTTTATTGTCAAGAGTTTGTTTCTTACACAAAAGATTTTTAGAATTAAGTTGAAAGAAGGAATATCTTCTTCGGTTATTAAGAATGTTCGTTCCGTGTAATCAATTTTTGTGCCTTTTCTTCCATTTTAGACAAAAGTAATTTTTATTAAATCTTCATCTCCTTTTTTTTACTGATTTAGTACTTTCAATTATTGGTTGACACTTTTCGCTTAATGTTTCACACTTCTTATCGTTACTACTTTTTGTAATTATGATTGTAATTGTGGTAATCATAGCTTTAACTCAGTGATTCAAATGGTTGTAGACCTGTTTCTTGTCTTATTGACGATAGACTTACTACCAATGATCTGGCATCTAGATCAAGGTTTTACCGTTGATTCGACTCGGTATTTTGCTCGTTTATAGATTAGAGAGGCTGAGGTTAAGATCCCAGCACGTTTCCTTGGCACAATATTATTCCCATTAGCATTTATAGCAAGTCCTTTGATGCCACGAAAGCTATCTCGGTAATTACAGGCTGCGTTAAAAAATTAGGGAACACTATAAATCCATTAAAAACTACCTCTGCAAATAAAATAATAAGATTTTTTAAGGCTGTTACACTTCAACGGATCTTAAAATATATATGTAAATGTAGTTACTATTTTCTTGCTAAAGCTTCAAGCAAACATCAATATCCGATATTTCTCTAGAAATTCTCTGAAGCTTCCCTGGCACCTTACGCCTGTAATAACAAGTTAAAATCGCATTAATTATGAAGTTACGGAGTTTATACAAGATTATCTCGACCGAGGAAAATTTTCAGTTCAGCCTTTTTCCAGTGAATACATCAAGAAATTGATGATAAGAGAACTAGGAAGATGTTAATAAGCAATTAAAAAAAATTAGACATAAATTAAGACTTTATGCTTCTTGTTTCTTGGTAATGATAAATAAGTAAATGCAATAAACAAATAAATTTTACTTGACTTTAAAAAACAGATGAAAGATATTCATGACTTTTAAAATCGAAGAGACGTATACGTAATATGTCAAGTTTAATTAAATTAGGTGCAAACCTCATTAGCTGACGACATCAAGTTACGTGTATTTTAACGGGATTACGAATAAGTACAAAGTCTTACGTCACTACTGCATCCTTGATACTTGAAAACTACGTTTTTTCTAAATTTTACGATTTAAATTTTCTAGATTTTATCCAAAAAATTCAATTTTTTGTCAGTAGTGTTAATTTATAGTTCTTTTTATTTTCTTACTTTTTAAATTTTTATGAAGGAGTAAATTTGTAAATTGAATAATTATTTTGATATTCTGATTGGCCTCCAATTCCACAAGTAAAAATTTTAATTTCAAATAAAGAGATATATTATCTTGTGTCTTTCGAACATTATTTAAAGTTATGTATTTATGACCAATCGTAAACCTTGGAAATTCCCATGCTTGTTTTCTTCACATTTTAAAATGTTACGTAACACTATTTTCTAGAAGAAATGTCCACAAATTAAAGCAACTGCTTTAAATTTGAACTGGTTGTTCAAATATATATTTATAATTATTGCATTGCGTGAAATAATTAAAAAATTGATTTCTCCAATTTTAGTCAAATTTTAGAAAAATAAATAACGTTCTAAAACACTGATTTCCTTCTAGATTGAAATTATTATTAAATAATTATTTATTAACTCGGTTTTATTTTTTATTCAAAAATTGCTGTTTTTCATCAACTTTCTTGTTGTCAAGCATAATACTTTCAGGCATATGAAATAAACCAGAAATGATTCTGGAGCATTTATTTCAGTGACGTTTATATATGAAGGGGCGTATACGGAATAACCAGTTTTATAGATACTGGTTATAGTTATAGATAATTTTTTATGCTCAAAATAAAAAATGTTTACTTTTCGAGATTTACACATTGGTTTTTAATGGTATGAGATACTTCATGATATCACGAATTACCGACCGATTTTTATTTATATTCCGCGGGTTTATTGAGAAAGAAATGCAAATATAATGCTGAAAATTGAGGATATAGTAAGGAATATATTAAGGAATCGATTTCTAGTGCGTGTCAATTTTTATTTTGAAAAAAAAAAATTTTTGAAAATTGTTTTTTCCAAAATAAAAACTGAAACGCACCAGACATCGATGTCTAAATGTATTCTTTATTATTTTCCAAAACTTCAGCATTATATTTGCATTTCTCTCTTAATAAACCCGCTGAATGTAAATAAAAAATCGGACGGTAATTCGTAACGTCATTATGTATCACATACTGGTAAGAAACTTAAATAATTTCTTGTGAAAAAATTAAAATAGTCGAAAAAAAATTTACAATACATTTATTAAGGGATAAAATTTCTAAATATGGAAGAAAATCACGAAAAAAATTATTGAATTTGATTTTATTGTTATTTACATAAACAAGAATACTTCCATATCGACTCTTTTGTATGATGAATTGCCATATGAGGAGTAAGCGGTCAAAAGTGCATAAGTCCATTTTTCATGTTTTTGAGATAATTGAAAAAATTCTGTATCTTGAAAACTAATAATAACATCTAAATTCTTATTTCAGCATTAAAATTAGTTGACATCCACAATAAATATTAGAGAGAGAAAAAATATTTACCTAGTCCCGTATTGAAGTAATTAATAAAATTAAAATGGACTTATTCACTTTTACCTGCTTATGAACAGATTTTTCAAGTTTTAAACGTGGAAAAAAAAATAAAGGTATTTCATATAAATAAGACTACTGTGTATCATATTTAAAACCCTCAATGATTTTTTTGTTTTAAAATCTTCATTTTTTTAACTTCACTATATTATAAAATTCTGTCAAAACGTGATTAATTTTTTATAAATCGTGAAATTTTTTGCATATTTTTAAGAAACAGTTCACAAGGTTCAAAAATATGCAATAAATTAAAATAAATTTTTAATAAAAAAAATTTTCTTTAGACTTATACAGTTTTGATAAAGTACAATATTTAAAAGTGGAAATTCTTTACCTAAAAATATTTTTTCCTAAATATAACAATGACAGGCGGATTCCTAAGATCCTAAATATATAGAATCTATGTTTATCTCAATTTTTTTAAAAATGGACTTATTCATTTTTGGCCGCTTACTCGCTTAGTCTTACGCCGCTTACTCCTCATATGCAGTCAGGTGCAACTGATATTTACTCAATATGGAAAATTTCCCCTTTTCTTTGTAGAGGATGTTTGATACGGGTCTCATTGTTACAAATCAACGTTTGCTGGTCGACAACATTAATTAAAACTGCCAGTCAACTTAGAAAAATAAACAACTATTGCAAAAATGACAAATTTCCACTTTTTGGAAAACGGTATAAAGACGTAACGTCTTTATATCGTTTTATAGACGTTGTAAACATGTAAAGACTATCAATAAGAATTTTGTTTTGTAAACATTTTTGTAAAAACCGTTCATGCTTTTTTCGAATTCTGGAAAAGTTATTTAATCTTTACCCTCCATGTTTGGAGAAATCTGAAAAGTGACTAAGCTCACTAAGCTCTTAAGTTATCCCTTTTTCGAGATTTAAAGTGCAATTCCGCATCTGCACGTAATAGTTAATCTGCGATTCACCAACGTCGATAACGCGGTTAGACTTATCGATCCGTTGATGCGGCTTCGCGACACGGAAAGCAGGATGCGGAAAATATATAATATATTTAAATCGGCACATTGCCAACAGGTGGAAGGGGTTTTTTTATGCATGCATTTTAAGTGTCAAAGAATGGGGTGAACAACCCTCATCGATTTTGGCTGACCTACCGACTACATTATTGGCTTCATACAAGGTCTATTATGTATTGTGTATACATTGTGTTCATTGTTCGAATCCCAGAAAAAGTAAACACGTATTTTTTTATTTTGAAATCAATTGATATTTAGAGATTGCTCAAAGCCCATTAACTTTTACGTGTATTTCCCATGGGAAAAAGACGTTTTTGTAAATTTGCTATAGAATGAGAATGAGATAATAATTATTAAAAAGTAACAAAAGAAATTGTTTGAACAATTAATTATGGTTTATAACGAACTTCTCGTAGAATAAAGCTAGAGAATTGCGATTATTTCTACACTCTTAAACTTTTATTCGACTCTCTACTTAGAATTAGATAATGATTAAAAATAACAAAAGTAATTGTTTAAACAATTAATTATTGTTTCTAACAATCCTCTCCTAGAATAGAGCTAGAGAATTGTGTTTTTTTTTACATTCTTCACCTTTCTTCGACTCTTAATTATGAACAATCAAATAATTAAAAATCCCAAGAATTATTGTTTGAATAATAAAAATACGTAATTCAGAAAAAAATAATAGAATACTTTTTAAATAATGATTTTTTGGTCTTTTTAAATTATTTGTTCATAACTAAAAAGCCAAAAAAAAGTTAGAAATTTAAAAAAACCGCAAGTTCCTGGATTAATTCTGAAAGAAATATAACAATAGAAAATAATATACTTTGAAAAATGATTTTTGTTGTTGTTTATTGGTTATTATTTGTTGATTAGTAAAGAGTCGAACAAAAGTTGAAAAATGTAGAAAAACCCGCAATTTTCTAGCTTGATCCTAAAAAAAGATAGTTATAATCAATAATAAATTGTTTAAACAATTTTTAAAACATCAGAAGATGTTTTAAAAGTAATATCTTACGTATTAAAAACAATTTGTGCAAAAAAGCTGAAAAAAAGATTAAACGCCAAAAATACGCGATATCTCATTTTTCCACTTATGGGGTATTTTTAGGTCTGTTAAGTTAGTACAACCACTTTGTCATATTAAGTTTTTCAGTATTGCATAATTTTGTGCTAATTTTGTGCTAATTTTGTACCGCATTAAAAAATTTTGTGCTTTTTTATTTTTTGAAAAAACGTGTGGTCGT
>JBAGKK010263009.1:0-20869 GCA_037177015.1 Euceroptres primus | reverse complement strand
TATATATATATTTAAATTTTAAAAGAGCAATTTTACGACGCTCGAATTTTAGAATATCTGTGAAAAAAATTATTGCCAGAAATTGTAGATTTAAGTAATTGTAGATGTATGTAAATTGTATTGTAGATTGTAAATTTAATTTGTCAAAGTTCGGACACGTTTTGTACTTGGTTTCAGTACCTAACTTTTGGAACTGATTAGATACTTTTATCAATCAAATCGATCAAAGATTGATTAACGCAAATGTGGGTCAAAAGTTAGAACCATTAACCGAATTTTTAATTTTGATATAAGATTTAGGTCAATAAGATGATAAATCTGTACAACAATATCTGTAGTATGCTCTTGAAATCAATGACAATCATATTATTTTGTGACAATTGAAAATAAAAGGAAAATTGGTAGTTTTTGGAAATCGATTTTAAATTCCGTGGAAATTTGTTTCCAAAAATCCAAAGAAGTTTAAGGGAAAGTCTATAGTTAACATCTAATAATAACCTGGAAATCTTCATTTTGTTAGCATAATTTATTCAAAATTGAATTATTATTTCTTTGATTAAGAATTTACATTTCTTAATTAGTTATTAAGCAAATAAAAAACTATAATCTATAATCATTTGCATCATATAAAACTATAATCATTTGCAACCCCAGACTTTGATACTGTTTAGAAAATTCATTTTCCGATCATGAACGGTCCTTAGTCCTTCAAAAAAATTAATATTTGCTTATTTAACGCTTTTATTAAATTTTCAGTGGTTGATATTTTTTAGGTCAAATATGAAGATCACGTTTCCGAGAGAGCGGTCTTTGAACATGAGACATTCTAATTCTGAAGTGTGATTCGACCCGAAAAATACTTCGTTGGCAGTGATGAACGATAGCCAAGGCGCCAGTCTTAAAAAAAAAAATCAACCGAGGAATCTATAAAACTTAGATTATGAATTGGCAAAGGAATCTCTATAAACTTAGATTATGAATTGGCAAAGGAATCTCTATAAAACCTAGATTATGAATTGGCAAAGGTCTCTCGTATAGAATAGGTTTTATCGAAAAATTTTGATTTTGGTATAACGAATATAATTGTATAACAAAGATGAATCTTACTAATTATTTCATTTCCAAAACTAGACTCTACGAAAACCAAAATATTCTCCCAGTCTTCAAACTGGGGAAACTTATTCCTTAACTTATTATAAGTTAAGGAAACTTAATTGGGAAAATATTGTATGCACTTCCTTAAAAAAATAAAGGTAAGTTCAATATAAACCAAATCAAAGATCTTCAACAAAAATTAACTACATAGGACTCTGATTTAGTTAAAAATCAACCGAAAAAATAGTTTATCGTGAACCATTATTAGATTCATTTTGAACTAAATGATAGTTCATGTTCATAGTTTATATCACATGAACTAAATGATGTGATAGTTCATTTATTTTTGTTGCAGATCATTTTGGACTTTTTTTTGGTTCATCTTGAACTCTCGTGTTTTCTCTAAAAGTCTAAACTCTAAAGAGTTCCACAATGAGGAAGACTCGATGCATTCCAGAGTTTCGAAAGTCGATTGTCAACTCGAGGGATGACATAACTACCGAATAAAAGTCCAATGACACTTTTTGGGTCAGTCAAGGATGACGCGCATCACATACAGCGGTGTAAATGGAGAATAGGGGTTCTGGGGTGGCGGAGAGGCAATAAGGGTAATGTAGGTCAGTAAATGTATAGCTTCCACTTTCTCCGGACCGTTCGAAAACAGGCTCCGCCCGTAAGTGACTATACACCATCATGCTCTTTGTGGATCTTCTCTCTCAGATTGTTGCCTCTTGAATTCTAACGGGAGAATCGAACGGTACTCGTATACGATCTTAGAGATGGAAATCGGACGTATCAAGGCCATGGTTTGACGAAAGGCAGCTGCTCGTTTGAATTTCGAAAACGGAAACGCCTCCACTTCCTCACAGTAGCCCACTTTCCGTTCTATAAAATCTTGGGCCATTGTTCCTAGAAATCTGTTTCAATCAATTTCCGATTCGAATTCACAAGTTTTCCCGATGCATTTAGGGTCCAATTGAGAATTTTTATAAAAGACACAATTTCAGGCAAAAAATGTAGAATAAGGGATACCCATCCATTAATTTTTTTTTCGTCTGACGCTTAACTTCAAAGACAAGTTTCAGGTCTACAGTATAAAATTTTGACTTCGAGGGTCAAATTTCGAAAGAGTTTTCTTTTCAGATTCACATCAAATGAGAATCTTTGATTGTAGAAATTAAATACAATTGAGTTTTTTAAATAATTATTTCAATTATTGCACGAATGCGGATTGGTATAGTCAAATTGTAAATCATAAGTAATAATGAAATAGGACCTATTTCATTATTACTTATGATTTATAAGTAATTGTAGTAGATTTATAGGTAATAGTAATGGATATTAAACATCTATCTATAAATTTAATTAAATGGTGTGCATTAAGGACCTTCCTTAATGTCAGTTAAATTACTGACCGTAAATGATAATTCAAATTGAGTTAACTGTAAAGTGATTCTTGTCTCGAGTTCAGCTTAAGATGGAATTATGTATCAAGTGATACAAGATCTATTCAGTTTGACGTTCATCCAACTGTTCTTTGCTAGAATAGCAGATTCTCATCTCTGTGCAGAAATATTCAAACGAGTCGTAATTTTTCAGTCTAGTCATTTGAACTTTTTTTTACGAACCTTTTACGAACCTTTTACGAAGGTGAAGACTCATCCTTGGATTCATCAACAACTACAAATAGCAGAAAAGCTTTCATCGATTTCTTCGCCTTATAAAATCTTCTTAAATTCTAAATAACTATACACCTCGTCGAAAAAGGCAATATTTTACGTATGTTTATTTTTTTTTAAATCGAGTTTTGGATTCAGACTTTTGGACTATATATTATAAAAGGAAAGTTGACATTGATTATAAGAGAGATATTTTGTCATAGTTAGTAAGAAGTTAGATCTTAAGTAGAAAAGTAAAGAATGACAAGGAAAGTTTTCTAGAAAATATGGAGTGAGTTAAGACTGCATCACTTTTAATGCTAAGTTATTACAAGTTTAAGTACGAGAAAGTTGATACCTCGCTATTACCATCACAAAGTATTATAATGTCCCTAGAATGTGTGGGATGTTTTATTACCCTCCTTTGTAATATAAACATTGTTCAAAATTTTCACCTCATTTACAATGTAATTTAATTAATTCATTTTTCGATTACGAATGGTACTTATAGTCGTCCAAACAAATTAAAATTAGATTTTTGATAAAAAGTCAACTAAAAACAAATTATTTTTTAATAATCATCATTTTAAGTCGAGACTTACTTATAATATAATCATAAATATAATAAAATAGTTGATTATATTTCAATTGCACACTGATTAAAAAATAGTTAAGAATGATCCAATTCAAAATTAAAGTCACAATTTAAAAATTATTATAAAAAATGTAATTGTTTAGTAATTCTTTAATAATCCCATATTAAATTACCAAATCTAAAGTCGCAATTAAAAGATAAAAGTTTCAATACAACTTCCAGGAAGAAGTTGACAATTCGATTTGTCAAATCCAGCTTACGTTAATCCCATACTTTAGAAAGTCTCTTGCCAGTGCATTCTTTAATTGACAACAGGTTAATCCACTTAGATAAAAATTCATTTACATCAATTATTATTTTGAAATTTCCGGGAAAAACGAAAACATAATAAGGAAATCGAGGACAGAAACTGATAAGGAAAAATTGGGACACTTGGCAAGAAATGTGTCTTCCACACATTTTTTCATTGCGGGAAATTCATAAAAAAAAAAGAAGTAAGGAATAGAAGTAAGGATAAGGATAAAAAAGAAGTAAGGATAAGTTGGAATTTAAAAGTAAGTCAATTCAAAAACGGTTTTTGATGGTCAATTTCCTGAAGACGATTCATGTTGCGGTCACGGTGATGGATGACGATAAAGAAGGAGTAAAAAAAAAGTGTGACGACCGTCTTGAGCGTGCAGACTCGCGGAGAGAAAATCTAACGGTACAGAAACACGGCACTCGGCTTTTAGCTCGCCTACATCGTGTTGATATTACGTCCTCAGGTTTCGTAACTGGTACCCTGTTTCATAATTGAAACGACTAGCGGTTCACCAAGAATGATATTCTACGGTATTATATGATGCTGGCGAATCACCTCAAAAACCAGGGAGTTCTACTTATATATGTATTTCCATTTTAGATTACATCGCTTTTTTAATATTTAAAACTTTCAGAATTCATTTTCACATTGTGACTCTCCTGCTTGGAACTGGATCCTCTAAAATAAAAAATAAAAAATAATTTAGTTAATATATTAGTTTATCTAGTTTTTATTCGAAGCATTTGAGAAAAAATTAATTTGGAAAAAATGGCGGACGTTGAAAGTGAATTGTGTGATTTTTGAAAATCGGTCACTTCACTTTCAACGTCAACCACTTTGTCCCAAATTATTTTCTTCTCGAATGCTTCGATTAAGCGTATTTGATACATACTGATGTCACGAATTGCCGACCGATTTTTTATTTATATTCAGCGGGTTTATTAAGAGAGAAATGCAAATATAATGCTAAAATCTTGGGAAATAATAAAGAATACATTAAGGAATCGATGTCTGGTACGTTTCAATTTTTATTTTGAAAAAAAGTTATTTTTGAAAATTTTTCTTGTGCGAAATAAAAACTGAAACGCACCAGAATCGATACCTGGTGCGTTTCAATTTTTATTTTGGAAAAAATATTTTTGAAAAATTTTCTTTTCGAAATAAAAACTGAAACGCACCAGAACCGATGTCTGGTACGTTTCAATTTTTATTTTGAAAAAAAATATTTTAAAAAAATTTTCTTTCCGAAATAAAAACTGAAACGTACCAGACATCGATGCCTAGATATATTCTTTATTATTTCCCAAAATTTCAGTATTATATTTGCATTTCTCTCTTAATAAACCCGCTGAATGTAAATAAAAAATCGGTCGGTGATTCGTGACCTCATTATGTATTAGATAAACTAGATAAACTAACATATTAACTAAATTATTTTCAATTTTTGATTTCAGATAATCTAATCCTAAGCAGGAGTCCTCACCGCAAAACATGTTTTCTAAAAAGGCATTCCTCGGCATCAACTATAACTTTTTAATAATTCATTATTTTAACATAAAAATTGTACGGAATAGTCTTTAAAATATTATACTACATTGTTTTTAACCTACATGATATGAGCGCCAAAACTAATAAGAGTATTCAATGTTACCAGTTGCCCAGTTTTACAGTACACTGTATTTTATTAAAAGGGAACGGAGGGGACTTAAAAAATGTAAAAACCTGAGAAAGGTGTACATGTGAGAAATAAACATTGATTGATTGATTCATTGAACAAAGAAACTTTTATAAAAAAATATGCACACATTTTTTTAAAAAAATCTAATAGAAACTGCTTTTTTCTGACCCTACAAGAAGGGGTAACCCCTTAATCAAATTATACTCAATTAATTAAATTGAATTTAAATTTATCCAATCCAATAATGCGGGGACCAATTACAGGAAATATGTAAATCAAATGTTGCAAATGGTTGAAAACTAATTCTCAAATGTTTCAAAATGTTCCAAACAATTGAAAATTAGTTAACAAATGATTGAAATTGTGTCAAACAGTTAAAAACAAGATGTCAAATTAAAACTAATTTGTTATCTTGTTTTTAACTGTTTGCCACAATTTCAATCATTTATTAACTAATTTTGTTGCTGCAATTGGAAACTAGTTATCAAATTACTTTGTCAATTGCTGCTGCAATTGAAAATGAGTTGTCAAATTAGTTTGTCAATTGTTGCTGCAATTGAAAACTAGTGAAATTAATTTGTTATTGCTTTAATTCAAAACTAGTTGTCAAATTAGTTTGTCAATTGTTAATGCAATTTAAAACTAATTGTATATTCCTTCCAGCACTTTAATATTTTAAAGGTTCAAAATCAATGTTCATATTGTGATATTTATCTCTACTATTACAATCAAAGGAAAACAATTACGATTCAAATAATTAAAATTAAAATTTAAATAAATTAAATGAATTAAACTTTAATAATTAATTAAATTAAATTTCAACCAATTAATTTTGAATTGAAATTTATCCAATCTAATAGTGCGGGGACCAATTATAGAAAATATGTAAATCAAATGTTGCAAACGTTTGAAAACTAATTGTCAAATGTTTGAAAATGTTACAAAAAACTGAAAATTAGTTATCAAATGATTGAAAATGCTGCAAACAGTCGTGGGGTTAACCATTACTGAATTCAAGTGTACACTTGTTCCTAAATTTTTTTGAATTCTTTCGAATTATTTTGAATTCACCCTGTATTCTTTAAATTCTTTTGATTCTTAAAAATCTTTTAGGATTCTTTTGAATTCATCTTTTTTTCTTTCAATTCTTTGAATTATTTTGAATTCACCTTGTATTCTTTGAATTATTTTGAATTCATATTGTATTCTTTGAATTCTTTTGAATTCATTAAAATTCATTTTGTATTTTTCGATTTTCCTTATTCACCTTGTATTCTTATTTTGAATTCTTTTGAATTCATCTTGTATTCTTTGAATTATTTTTAATTTTCTTTATATTCTTTGAATTCTTTTGAATTCATCTTGTATTCTTTGAATTCTTTTGAATTCATTTTGTATTCTTTGAATTCTTTGAATTCTTGAATTCAGGTGTACATCAAAATTGCCAGTAGTTAACCCCTCGTAAACAGTTGGAAACTAATTAGTAAATTGTTTCTGCAATTGAAAACTAGTTGTCAAATTAGTTTCTCAATTTGCTGCTTCAATTAAAAACGAGTTATCAAATTAGATTGTCAATTGTTGATGCAATTGAAAACTGGTTATTAAATTAGTTTCTCACTTGATAACGAGTTGTCAAATTAGTTTCTCAATTGTTGCTACACTTGAAAACTAATTGTCAAATTAGTTTGTCAATTATTTTTGCAATTGAAAACTAGTTCTCAAATTAGTTTGTCAATTATCTCTGCAGTTTAAAACTAATTGTAAATCTCTTGCAACATGTTGTTACTCTGTTGTACGTAAATATGTGAAAATATGTGAAATAAATATATAAATATAATAAATATGTGAAAATTTACATAAGTAATGTGTATGTCGTAAATATACAAATAACATGAAAATATATACAAGCGAATATTCATATCTGAAATTCGTAAGAGAAATGATGAAGTCTGTTTTGACGACAACAAATATTCAGGTTTGTTTCTCTCGAGGAAGAAATTTACAAGTTCAATGTGAAGAAGTTTCTTGAAAGGAAGGAAGGAAGGAAGTATGGCGGAATGGGGGGAAAAAATTTTAAGATAGTAGGAGTTAAGGGGAGGGGAGCAGAGAGGTTTTCTCACTAACATAATATCCAAGGAACTCTTCGTGCTCCTTATAGCGGGCAACTTTCACATTACAACCGATCTCTCTTGCGCGTAAGAAAGTGCAGATGTAACACTTACATTACGAGGCCAGCGTAACCTCCGTTAATCTAAGCTTTCGGTTATAATCCATCCAAAGAGGCGAAAGATGTCGCAATTTCTGACTTAAGCAGTTCTTAAGCCATTGCCAATGTCAATGTCGATGGCCAACCGTGACTTCATTATGGCTTTCATAAAAAGAATATGTTTTTATTATGCATTCTCGAAAAATAAGAGCGCTAATTTTACTCGTCATTCAATTTAATCTTGCATCTTACCCTTTACTTTTACTGCAATTGAGGATTTTGCAAACCAAACTGCATTGAGCCTTTCTGATTAAAAAATAAAAACAGACAGACAACTTTCAGAAACGTGTACGTAAAGGCATTTCATTTTTAAAAAGATTTTTTGTCTCTTATATTTCCCTCACAGCAAGGGATATCAACAAGATATTCCGTTTAGGTCCCGTTTACATCCCAAGATATATATGAAATATCATTTGGATATCTAAAGTGACATCTGGTAATATCTTACAGGGCGGAAATGGCATTTCTCCCAGTGGAAATCTTCAAGATATTCCGAGATATCTTGAAGATATCTTATATATGTCCCAATTTTATAAGTGCAAGATGTAATATCGTAATGCAATTAAGGGATATCTTGGTGATAGCCTTGAGATATCCGAATTTTATGAAATGAGATATCTATAAGATGTCTAAGTAAGATGTCCTAAGAATATCGCCAATAAGACGTTCCGCTTAAAAATGGTTTAAAAGCAGTAAATCAAGCGATGCATTCGTTTGTTATTAAAAAAAGATTAATTGCTTTCATTTGCGAGGTTTGTGGATTACATTTTTCTGAATTTTTTTTTTATCTAAGCTCACAGGTATGCATGCTTTTTAATTAAGGATATGCGATAAATAATGACGTCTCGAATTACGGACCGATGTTTTATTTAATTCAGCGAGTTTATTAAGAGTAAAATGCAAATGTAAATACTAAGAGTAATACAGAAGAGAGAAAAATTAAGAGAAGTGGAATTTAAAAAGAAACCATAAATTAAAGATCTTTCTGACTTAAAAATACATTAGTTGGACTTTAAAAATTTTTCATTTTGAGAAAACAGTATTTAAGAATACTCCCTGTAGAGTTAACTTCAAAATTAATCAAATCTTTATATTGATTTTTAATATCCAGGAGAATGAACCCAGAGTTATTATTGTCGAATTCCGAAATTCGATAAAAATTATCGAATTAATAAGTACAATAAGTATAATAATAAATACTAAGGATAATTTAGAAAAAAACAGTTTGGGTCATAATTGTTTACTTAAAAATACTTATAAGAATATTTGTGTTTTTTCCTTCCGTCTTAGAGAAAATTTTCATTTTTCGTAATTTTCATTCAATTTCAATTCTCAACAGCTTATTTTGTTCCTTAAAAGATCCTTTAAAGTTCTATTTGATACGTTTTTATTAAAATTATTTTATTTGGAAATTTTTCAGTTAATGATCTTGCAAATCAAATTACAAGTTTTAATAAAAACGTACTAAACAGAACTGTGAACGATCTTTTAAGGAACAAAATGTGCCGTTAAGAATTGAAATTGAATGAAAATTACGATTTTTGTCTATGACGAAGGACAAAACACAAATATTTAAATAACTACTTCTAAATAAACAATTATAACTCAAAATATTTATTTAGTTTCTCTTTTAAAATTCATTGGAATTAACAAAAAGCTTTTTTTTGATTTTATAATTCAAGATAAATATTAATTAATTTTCAGTTTGACTGTAGTGGAAAAACATCCTTATTAAAAGGGATGTTCATATTTAAATTCTTTAATTTGAATAGCTTTACTTTTAAAAACTTGGAATTAAGAATTGAGGAACATTCGAATCTTAAATTTGTGAAGCTTTTCAGTTTAAAAATGTTTAGTTATTTCGAAATTGTTAAATATCGCTTTTTAGTAATGCCATTGCCTCATAGTTCACTCATATCCAAATTTTAATTTTATTCTATTTTTCTATATAATTCTATAAAATTTCTACAAAATATATAATGCTATAAAATATATAATTCTATAAAATTCTAATTTTATTTTATTTTTCAATTTTAAAGATTTAGGATTATTAAATTTCAAAATTAAAAGACCATGCATCAGAAAGGAAATAATTAGCGCGCGAAATGATCTAGTATAAATAAAAAATCGGTCGGTGATTTGTGACATTATTATGTATCAAATACCCCATAAGTAAAATAATTGTAGTCATAAGTAGGTTGTGGGATAAGTAGACGTGAAATGTATGTTTTTACAATATGCAAACATTTCCAGATACAGCAAATCCAAAACTGTTATTTCTTTCTTCGAACGTTATAAATTTCCAATAAATATTTCAGCAAATTATTGCTAATATAGTCGGTTTTAGGTCAATATGAAGTCAAAATAAAAATTTCTATTTATTTTGTCAAAAAAGAAATCCTCAACGTCTCGACCAACCCTGCGGGTCTTTTTCAAGAGTCTATAAAACAAATCTATTATTTCTTTCTTCAACCGTTATAAATTTCCAATAAATATTTCAGCAAATTGTTGCTAATATAGTCGGTCTTACGGTCAATATGAAGTCAAAATAAAAATTTCTATTTATTTTGTCAAAAAAGAAATCTTCAACGTTTCGACCAACACTGCGGGTTTTTTTTAAGAGTCGATAAAACAGATCTATTATTTCTTTCTTCGACCGTTATAAAATTCCAATAAATATTTCAGCAAATTATTGCTTTTTAGGTTGACAACTGTGTACTTTGAAATTTAAGATTGATTATTTTTAAAATATATTAGGTGGATTATATATTTATTATAGTAGAAAAATCGTTTTATAGTTATTATAATCACAAAGAAATATTATTCTTATAAGCTCGAACGACATTTAAAATTAATTACAAATAAACTTGCTCTTACATTTTAAAGGATAAGAACATTTAAAAAAATCATTTTATTTTATCAGCAGCTTATTATTGGGACATCTTGGGGACATTTAGGGGATATCACAGAGATATTTATAGTATCTGTTGAGGATATGTGAGATATCTTGGAGATATCTTGAGGATATCTTGGAGATATCTTGAGGATATCTTGTTCTGAATAAACGAGAATGTCTTCAAAGGCGGAAATGTCAATATCCCTGGGATGTCCATGAGATGTACCGAGATATCTCTGCGACTAGTTCAGGATATCCTCAGAGCCCGCAGAGATATCCTAGAAACGTCTCAGGGATATCCTTTTGCTGTGAGGGTTAATAAATGTGTATTGAACATTAAATTGTAAAAAAAATGTTCTAAAAAAATCAACGTATGTCATGTATCCATTTCTGAAATTTTTCTATCTCTTTTTTCTTAAGAATTTATTTATACAGTTTTGTTTTCTTCATTTTCAATATTCTATCTCAATATTCTATTATTCATTCTATTTCTTTTTCTTTTTCCTGTTAGAAGTTTATGAAATTTCGAATCTTAAAACAATCGTGAATAGTATTCCTATATGACAATAATAATTATTAGTATTGTTTTTTTGATGATTGAGATATAAAAAAGATCGAAAATTATGCATATCCGATTTCTGTGAAACAGATATCTATTAAAATTTGTATTTCATTAGATGTTGAAGAAGTAAAGATTTCTAATTTAAGATACTAAATTGTATAAAGATATATAATAAAAAATAGAAAATTGTTAGTTCTACCAGCGTTTTGCATTAAGATATCAATAACCATCAATTATTTATCACGTATGATCAAATAACAGTATAACAGCCTGTTGAATATATCAGATGTAGGCAGCGTAGTATAATCCTGCATCAACGGTATCGATTTAGAGTATCAATACATGACGTAAATATGTCCTAAATTCAGTATTTCATCGATGATGTATCTACCGTTATGCAGATATGCTTTATGATAATTTCTCCTCGATACAGTGGCTTTTTCTTCCTTGTTCCTTTTTCCTTTAATAGATGCAAGTGGGAAGTTTACATACATCCCACGTGGCTAGACACAATTTTTCATTTATTTCAGGCCAGAGTAATGCATCAAATGCAAGTCTATGATTCATAAAGTGCTGTATTATTTTCATTTATTACTTTAGGCTATACATAGTTTAGATAATAAATTAGTATATTCATTGCAATATATTTGAAATTTCTAGTTTGGGTGTTAATATTTCATTTCTGTAATAAATAAATAATAATAATTAGATTTATAACACAAAATACACGACCAAAAAGCCGAGAAACCTACCATCATTTTAATAATAATTAGGATCGAGGAATTTTAAATTGAACTGTTCATACTGAAAATGCTTCACAAAAAAGACTAGAAATAACCAGAATTTGAAGATTATTACTTCTTTTTAAATTTAAATTTAATTTTTTAATACGTAATTCAATTTATGTAAATTTATTTGTGTGAATATGATCGACTTATAAGAAATCAAGACTGATGTTAATTGTACGTAGTTTGAATCGAATTTGAATGACACACCTTTTCTGGTTTTTCCTTGATAGACTTTACTTAACAACTCATAATGAAAATATTTAATGTCTCATCAATAAATAGGAATAATTTAATTGTTATTTTAAATATTTCCTGGAGAACTTGTTATTTTATCTAACTTCTCTCATAAATGTCGCCAACACAAGTGCGGTTACATTATTTATTTTATTTATTTATTTATATCAGGAATTTGTTTCATTAATGATAAATAAAAAATAGTACTAATAAAAAATAAACTAAAATAAAAAATAAACTAATAAATAAAAAAAAGCTTTCGTGATTCGTCAAAATTTAAACTTTTGAAAATGGACATTTTTTAAATTTATGCCGTTATTTGTTGAAACAATGGACAAATAAGTGCCAGTCAGTTTCATTCATTTTTGTGGAAGAAGATTCATTTTTTTCATTTGAGCAAAAAACACATTGAAACAGTTCTTAGCAATATTTTTAGTAGTTATAGTAGTTATAAAATAGTTATAAAATAGCAGTAGTTATAAAATTTGGGATGTACCCTTACTTTAATTATCCTGCAGAATTTGGGTAAAAAAATGATAAGCAAAATGTTTTGCACATTAGAGAACCATTTTAGTTTCCTGTCAACATTTTTTTCTCGTAAGTCGGTCGCACTTTGGAAATGTCGTGTGAAGCTCTTTGATCTCAGTGAATGTAAAGCGTGCAAAAAGGACTAATTTTGCATGAATTGAGTAGAACGTGTTGAAAGAGCGTCTGCGCTTTTAAAATCCGTTAATTGGCCGAGTCGTAATGTGTTTCAAAATTAGCAGAATTTTTGGTCATTAGAGCCCTAAAGACTTGAGTCGCAGTGTCTTTTCCATGTCGCCCAATCGGTGGGCGACCCACTCACCTCAGGATCAAGACGGTTGTCCCACTTTTATATTTTTAACACGGCCCCTGTCTTCTTTCGGTCTACTTTACGTGTCGGCGAGCTCTCGAGCTCCGGTAAATATTTACAGTTAACATCGTTACATAATAAGTACACAGCAATGTTCACGGGCGCTTGAATCGAGGCCCGAAGTTTGAGAGTTTAAACGGTAGTACGTGTGATAACGGATTATTACGTGATGGGTAAAATATACTTTTTCAATTGTTAATGTATTAAACAAGAGCTTAAAGCACGTATCTGTCCGAGATATTTCGATTTCGTGATGATAGCGCGATCTCGATTAAATTGTTGAAGAATTCGAGCTGATTATTCATCTCGATATGATACATAAAGAAGATTTTATCGCTCTCAGAAAATAAATTTTGTTTGGCTGATTAAACAGGAAAATTTATTGGGTGAACATTTTCGTTAAGCAGATCAAACTTGTTTGCAGTCAATCCAAGTTGTTGGTTGATTCGTTTTGGTAATTTTATAAAATATTTTGTTGATCCAACCAAACATTTTTCGGAACGCAGAATAGAGTGGACCGAAAATAAATTCTTTTTAGTTTTTTGATCAGAATAGGAAAAATCTTTTTCTATATACAAAAACAGGTCTCCATGATTTTTTTAGCTTTTTGAAATGATGTCTTCTGTTAGCAGAAATGAATTGAAGTTAGAAAGTTGGAAAACTGTGATTTTTTCAGTATATCCCGATATTATATTCACATTTCTGTTTCGATTATCTTCTTCTGGTACAAATTGATTTATTTTAGTATAATAATAGATTTTTTAGGAACATTGATGAAGGAAAGAGCTTTGTTAAACTTTGAAATGCTAATAAAAATTCATCTTGTTGATTTCTATTGACTCTCACATGAGAGTCGAAACGTTTGGTTAAAAAAACACAGTTTTTTTCATTTTCGACCCTAAAGCCCATGCAAAGCGCCAAAAAGTTAATAAAGTTACTCAAAATAAATATTTTGCAAGAAAATTGGTGTTTTGCAGCTAAACAGCAGTGGTAAAGAGCCGCAAAAAATATTCTTTCAAATAGTACTTTTTGGGAGTTTTTTACAACATAATAACAGATAAAATTCTAAAAGAAAATTTGAAAATATTTAAAAATGTATTTTTGCGACATAAAATAGTAAAATACTATTTTTCAAAATTATAAATTTGACGTATCCTGAAAGAAATTTTCCTATGTTTTTGTATTAATTTCAGAAAGACCTACGAATATTATTGTAACTCGTGTACGTTATGGAATTCGAAATTTGAACAATGATATGACATTATATATACAAGTACGTAATTAGCGTAATTCGCGTACATTTTATTAAAAAGGTTGATAAGTAATATGTAATATAAAAATGTGGTTAAATTTTTGTATCAGATTATTAAAAACAATCTAGACAAATCTTAAACGTAATAAAACCACTTGTATTTCATAAAACGAGAAAAAAATTGTACATGATTGCGTGATTTGGTTATTTAAAATTTTTAAACAAACCATATCAAACGATACAGGATATCAAGAATTTTTCAATTAAAATTTAAAACAGACGTAAGAATCTTCAAAGTGTTTTTATAAGTTTAAGATAACATCTATATCTCCATATTGACTCTTTAAATCTGAATTAGTCAAAAACTACTAATGAAATAACGAGAAGTATTCCATCAATTGAATTAGTAAGCATTTCTATTAATAATTTATATAGAACTACCAATTTTTAATCAAATTCAACCAATTCATTTAGTAACAGTTAATAATTCAATTAGTAATGTTACTAATTGAATTAGTAACTTGCAATAAATGAATTAATAGAATTTGGATAAGTAGTTTAGTAGTTTAGTAATTAATAGTAAGTTTAGTAGTTTAATGATTAATGGAAAGTTTAGTAGTTTAGTAATTAATAGAAAATTAGTAGTTTAGTAATTAATAGAAAATTAGTAGTTTAGTAATTAATAGAAAATTAGTAGTTTTCACCTAATCATTAGCAGAAATGCTTACTAATTCAATTAGTGGAAGACTTCTCTTTATTTCATTAGTAGTTTTTGAATATTTCAGATTTAGAAAAAACGAACCTAATTGTAATTGTAATTAATGCAAAAACGTAGAAAAATTGCCTTCAGGATACGAAAATTTGATGATCTTGAAAAATAATATTTTACTCTACGATGTCCCAAATTACATTTTTGAATATTTTGATATTTCCTTTCAGAATTTTATGTGTAATTATTAAATTATTCAAAAACTACTAATGTTGTAAAAAATCCCGAGAAAAAATATTTAGAAAAACAATTTTGTGACTTTTTATCTCTGTTGTTTAACTGCAAAACACCAATTTTCTTAAAAAATATTGATTTTGAGTAACTTTGTTAACTTCCCAAATCTCTTTCCTTCATCAATGCTTCTAAAAAATCTATTATTATACTAAAATGAATCAATTTGTACCAGGAGAAGATAATCGAAACAGAAATGTAAATAAAATTGTAATATATTGGAAAAATCACTGTTTAATAACTTTTTAACTTCATTACATTTCTGCTAACGGAAGATATCCTTTTAAAAATCTACAAAAAATTATGGAAACCTATTTCTGTATGTAGAAAAAGATTTTTCATATCCTGATTCAAAAATAAAAATCTTTTATTTTCAATCCACCCTAATGCAGAATGATCGTTTTTTAACCCGTAGCAAAAAAATTATCAAGAGATATGTCTTTCTATATTGGTGTTTAAATTATAGAATAACTTGAAATTATGGAAGTTCTTTAAAATCTTTTGCAAAAGTTGTTGTTTTGAAAGCACGTGAACTTTGTTGTTTGTATGAAATCCAATGAAATTAAATTTAATCGCATGACAGTATAATAAAGTATAATTTAAAATCTCAGGAAGTTTCTTGATACTCCAGGATTCATAAAGAACTTTTTAAATTATATGAAGTTAAATTTAATTTGTAAATTAATTCATTAATTAACCATATACAAGAACACTTTAGGAAATTTGTCCGCAAGGTACTTTCTTAAACTAATTTTAATTTAAATATATTTGCTCATAAATATAAGTGTATAAAGAATATTAAGAAATATTTATTTTAAATGTTGCGTAAATTATTTTTATATTTTATTATTAAAAATAAATATAATTTTATCGTATTGATTTCACGAGATTCTTGTTTCTCTTCTACGGATTTTTTTTCAGTAGACCGAATCCATTTCATATCAGGCAGGCAGTGCAAAATGACGGCCGCTTTTCTAAAAATATTCAAAGTCGATTTTCTCAAAAAACTCACCATTTTTTTTGCTCAAATTTTTTTGCTGAATTGGTATTGATATGAGGAAGAAATTATGTAAGTTTAATGCGGGTTAAACCACTTTTGTAGTCAGGAGAATTTTTTTCGAGAAATTTATTTTTTAATTTTTCGCGAAACATACACGTCCTGTAGGAAATATAAATTTTAAATTAAACAAAGTCAAACTAAGAAATTAAGTCCTATTTTTAGGACTTTAAGTCCTAAATTAAGTAATTTTTGACAAATGTCATGTGTGTGCAATTGCGTCATTGATACTTGTAATAATTTTTAACCCTGCGTGTATATCTTTCAATCTTGCACACACATGACATTTGTGAGAAGTTACTAAGACTTCTTTTATTAGCTTGATTGTGTTTTAATGTTAAATTTTTATTTCCTAAAGGACATGTGAATTTCACGAAAAATGAAAAATTTTGTTTCTTTTGAAAAACAATTCTCCTGACTACAAAAGTGGTTTAGCCCGTATTAAAGTTACATGATTTCTTCATCATATGAATGCCAATTCATCAAAAAAATTGAGTTAAAGTTGCACGATTTCTTCCTCATATGAATACCAATTCCACAAAAAAATTTGAGCAAAGAGAAAGATGGTGTTTTTGAGAAAATCAACTTTGAATATTTTTAGTGAAACGGACGCCATTTTGTTAATTTTCAATATTTTTTAAATTTTCTTGTAGATTTTGAAAGAAGACCACAAACTCTATCAGAAGCTTGAAAAGAAACCTAAGCATCTGAATTAGGTCCAACGTTACACAGATTTTGAAAACAAAATTGTGTTTTTTTGAAAAACAACCTTAAAAATTCAAATATTCCTAACTTAGTGAAAATTGTTTTTTTTTTTTGCAAAATGGAAAAATACGTGTCACCTTATTTTCTTTGAAAAATAACATATTTCATCGGCGACCGATTCTGCGATTTGAAGTTGCACTGCCTGCCTGATTTGAAATGGATTCGGTCAGTAGACAAAATTTTTCATAGGAAACGATTATAAGAAAATGGATATAAATTATCACATGTTATATGAAGGTATAGATTTCATTTTCTTAGCATGCAGCCATATAATAAATGATGTTTTCTCGCTAAATTTTTTTCTACAATGGCTAATATTTTTATTATTATTGTAATCAATACTTCAAGTTTTAAACAGAATAAGATAACTTTAAAATCCATCAATGAGTGATCAAATTTGCAATAAAGATTACAATCTTTAAAAAACATATTAAAAATATGTTTTTAATATAAAAACATAAAATATAAAAAAGTAAAAAATATTTAATATAAAAAAATATAAAAAACATATTCAAATTAGATTTTTTCCAGCAAATATTTTTAAGGAAACATTATATATATATATATATATATACAATTATCATTTTCAAGAATTCAAGTTAAAAATATACTTGACACAATGTGAGAGTATAAGATAATTTCGCAGCTCTTATAATAATATATTAAAATTATGTTGCTCATTACTTTTCTCTCAAAAAATGAATTTCCTGAATTTTCCATGATAATTTTTCTTCTTTTTCTTTTTTTGAACAAGCTGAGTTTTCTTTTTTTTTCTAATTTCGGGGTCCGGAAGTTAAAGGCTCACTTTTGTATTTACTAGCATCATTGGCTGGCTTGGAGTAAAATTTTAAATTACTTCCCGATACTTTATGTAACATCATGTCTCATGCTCAAGGACCTCTGCGAATCGCTTACTAATACCGCTGTCTATTTTCCCACTACTATTACAAATTGAAATCAGCAAATCATTATAGCATTACATTACAGATGGAGTAAATAGTAGGTACATATCTTGTCAGCAACACGGAAAAATGCAACATTATGTACATTACGTGTACTCAGCATGGCCTTGCGTACCTGAATTTATCGTACCGAGTAAAACCTCGACTGGAGCCAGCTCAGTCTTCATGGTTACTTTTTATCTTTTAAGACCTCTCAAGCGGAAGGCCACAAGTCCCAGACTAGCAGACTGTCAAGGATAGCAGGATGAGCCAGTTACTGGGTTATCATTTTTAAATAACTCGAAACAAAGTAGACCTTAAGATGAGTTTTTGATATTTCTATGCAGTTTTTTCAGAATATTATCATTTGTTACAGTTCGCTTTTTTAAATTAAAAAAGGCAAACTTATTTGCAACGAATTAAAAAATTCCAAATTTCCGATAATTGCTTTTTCGTCATTTTACCAAGAAACTTTAAATGCAGTATTAAACCTTTGTTGAAAAAGAATTTTTGATTCCTCCAATTTCTTAAATACACTACCGGTTAGAATTGTAGGACTACCTGTTTTTCGATGATTATTTAAGTTGTGAGTCCTCTTAATTTTAATTATACAGTAAATAACATTTTTCTAGGTTGAAAGCTACCAACATTCTGTAAAAAATTATTTTGTCAATTTTTTTGGGAAGATATTTCAAAAATAGTGGAAATCTCAATTTTTTCTTAAATCTTAAGTACTATCAGAAATAATGAACATTTTTCAATTTCCTTGGGCTCATTTTAAAGATAAATGTCTATAGAGTCATACCAGCTTATCTCTAGTATTGTGCTTCTTTCTTGAATAATGCGAGACTTAAATGCGAGATGCTAAAGTTGGAACAAAAAAGTTGGAAATTGTAAATATTCTTTATGCTGAAAGAAATATTTAAGTAAAATGAAATGAAAAAATGAAATTGTGAAATGAAACAAAAAAATGAAAAAAAAAGTGAAAGAAAATGAAATTTTGTAAGATGAAATTACTTACATGAAATAAGTAATCATGAGTTTTCTGCCAAGTTGATTTGAAACATTCTTTCGATTTTTATTATTATTTTCCTACACATAGTAAAACGCCAATCCTCAAATCTACACCACTTTTGGTGTTGTTTCTAGGTGCAACAAATTTAAAAATATCTGATTTTGGTGTTGTTTCTAGGTGCAACAAATTTAAAAATTCTGATTTTGAGAATCTAGTGATAAAGTGTTGAATTGAGACTGTTTTTTCTCATTTTAAGAATCGTAGAATCTCGAATCGAACTGTCATCCAGCTGTCAAGACAATTTTATTCCCAGCTATTTCCACCAAATGAATGACAATTGTCAATTTAGAGATAATATAAATGATATAATTTTTAATTTTCTTTTGTAACAAAATAAAAACTAACAAATGATAATATTAATAGAAGATAATAATACTCCCACTAACTTTATCTTTTTATTTTAATTTATACTAGGTATGTTGTTTTTTCTATTGAACATCCACTTTTTCACTGTCATCAATACTTATTCCTCATCATATAGATTTAAAATTGAGGACCTCTTTTTATGAAGCAAGCTTTCTCCTACTTATTTTAATCTTGAGTTTTTTTCGAAATATTTTCAACTTTTATCATCTATTATTTTTTATTTTGTTATACATTTTTTCTACCTTCTTTGTATGTTTTTTACAGATCTAATAAATGTTTCTTTGACTGATGAGGGTCCAAACAATAACCGAAGTGTTTCAAAAATAATTATCGTATCTTTTCTTTTGGACATTTTCAGGACTGGTGCTACACTATTTAATATTTAATATGTACCATATATACATCAGGGTGGTCCAAATTTTTTTCTTCGAATTTTCATGCTCTCATCCCCCCCCCCAAATTGGTTCGAATCGACAAGAAAATAAATGCCTTTTTAAAATTATATTTAAAAGTTCCGCAAGCCCCATGAAGTTTAAAACGTATTTCCTATAAGAAAAAAAGACGTTTTTGTAAATTTTATTCAGAATCGTCAATATTAGGTGAATCGAGTTGAAGCTGAACACTTCTCTTCACAATTAGCCATAGAATACAAATCAACAATTATTTTTTAAGTATCATCCCTATAAGTCTGTTTTATAGGGTCCCAAAACAACCTCGTAAGTGAAAAATTGGGTTTTGCGAGTTTTTGGCACTAATTATGATTTTTTTGCGGTTTTAAAAAAATAGAAATTGTTTCTAGTACATAAAATATTACTTTCTACTGATAATTAGATGTTTACATAAATTGTTTAAACAATTTATTATTGTTTTCAGCTATTTTGTCTTTGAATAAAGTTAGAAAGTAGCGTTTTTTCGAATTTTTCAACACTTTTTCAACTTTACAGTTAGAGCGAGGCAATAATCATAAGTGAAAAATTGAGTTTTGCGAGTTTTTTGCGCTAATTATGATTTTTTGCGGTTTTTTAACATACAAATTGTTCCTAATACACAAAATATTACTTTCTACTGGTAACTAGATGATAACGTTAATTGTTTAAACAATTTATTATTGTTCACAGCAATTTTCTCTTAGAATAGAATTAGAAAGTCACGGTTTTTTCCGAATTTTTCAACATTTTTTCAACTTTTCAGTTAAAGCAAGGAAATAATCAAATAGAGTGGGGTAATATTAAATTCAAGTTAACAAAAATAATTTTTTAACCAATTTATTATTATTTTTAATAATTTTCTCTTTGAATAATGCTAGAAAATTGCAGTTTTTTCCGAAATTTTCAACTTTTTGTCCACTTTTCACTTATCATTAGACTGAGGTAATAATTAAAGCAATTTATCAAACATAATTGTTTAAACAAATTATTACATATTATTACATATTGCTTAAACTA